>JAOEHX010051314.1:0-19193 GCA_025448015.1 Bolborhynchus lineola
AGGGTTCGCGGTGTCCTTCGTCATGCTCGGGTCGCTGCTGCTGGCAGCCGCCCTGGCCCTGCGCGGGGCCAGGGGGCCCTGCCCCGCCGGGCACCCGCGCTGCCGCCAGCGCCTCTACCGAGAGCTGGAGCTGTTCCCCGACAGGAGGATCAACTGCTCGGGGGTGGTCCGCGGGGACGAGCGGGCCATCCAGGAGGCACACCTCAGCAACCTGGAGGTCTCCAGCAGAAGGGCTTCCCTGACTCCGGGCCAGTACCTGAACATGACCAAGGACTGCAGCGCCTTCAAGGAGAGCCGGCGGTTCATAGAGTTCCCGCTGAGCCAGGAAGAGGAAGAGTTCCCCATCGTTTACTCCATGGTCATCCATGACAAAATTGAGATGTTCGAGCGGCTCCTGCGGTCCCTCTATGCCCCCCAGAACGTCTACTGTGTCCACATTGATAACAAGTCCCCAGCTGCCTTCCAGGAAGCCGTGCGGGCCATCGTAGCCTGCTTCCCCAACGTCTTTGTGGCGAGCCACCTGGAAGATGTGGTCTATGCCTCCTGGTCTCGGCTGCAGGCCGACCTCAACTGCATGCAGGACCTGTTGCAGAGCCACATGCCCTGGCACTACCTCCTCAACACTTGTGGCACTGATTTCCCCATAAAGACGAACGCCGAGATTGTCCGTGCCCTGAAGGTGCTGCAGGGGCGGAACAGCATGGAGTCGGAGAGGCCGTCGGCGCTCAAGCGGGAGCGCTGGCAGTACCACCACGAGGTGCGGCAGGTCATCTTCCGGACAGCCACCAAGAAACCGCCACCACCCCACAACTACCCCATGTTCACGGGCAACGCGTATGTCGCGGTCACCCGCGCCTTCGTGCGGCACATCTTCGAGGACCCCGTGGCGCAGCAGTTCCTCGAGTGGGCCAAGGACACCTACAGCCCTGACGAGCACGTCTGGGCCACTCTCAACCGTGTGCCCGGCGTGCCCGGCGCCATGCCGCCGAACGACAAGTTCCACCTCTCGGACATGAACGCCCTGCCCCGCCTGGTCAAGTGGGAATACCTGGAAGGGGACATCAGCAGGGGCGCGCCTTACCCGCCCTGCACCGGCCAGCACCAGCGCTCCGTCTGTATCTACGGGGTGGGCGACGTGCCCTGGATGCTGCAGCAGCACCAGCTCTTGGCCAACAAGTTCGACCCCTTGGTGGACGACGCCGCTATCCAATGCCTGGAGCAGCACCTGCGCCACACGGCCCTGTACGGCCGCGGGCTCTGAGGGGAGCCTCCCCACGCTCCCAGCGCCTGTCTCCTTCCGCGGGCGCGTCCCGCGGCGCCGCCTCAGGGGCCGGATCCGGCGGAGGGGCAGCGGGCAGGGCCCGGAGGGAGCGGAGCACGGTTCATGGCATCCGCCTGCCAGCACGTTGGTAAACCCGGGTTCAGGCACTGCACGCCACTTATCCCCATCGCTGGCAGCGTCCAAGGCCAGGTTGGACGGGGTTTGGAGCAAGCTGCCCTAGGGGAAGGTGTCCCTCCCGTCGGGGTGGAACCGGATGAGCTTCAGGTTCCCCTCAACCCAAACCAGGCTGTGGTTAACAAAACTTCGTGCTAATGCTGCTTATGGCCTTCCCAACCAAGCAAGATGGCTTCTCTTTATCTTAAAAGGGAGGAAACAAGACAATGACACACTCCCTCTAGGCTTTAACCACCACAATGGAAAATCCTTCTGTGTAAACTGTTTCAATTAAAATACATCATTTTCTCCTGATAATTTTTAATTGATCGTATCTACGACATAGGTGGAGCTGCCTGACTCATGAGGGTCTGGCTTAAATGGTGGTTTATTTGGTTGTGATTTCCCTAGGGCATCTTTTAAACCATTAAAACATACAAACAACTTGATTTCTTATTAACACAGTTTCTTAATTGCTTCCATGGGAAAAGAGTCAAGTTATTTGCATCATCCTTCTGAGGGCTCCAGGGCTTTAGTGCAAACATTTAAGGACAAGATTTAAATGAAGCAAAAGCAGGAGCACTGCTCCAGGCCTGGGTTTGGGGCTGTAGTGCCAATGGAGCTATCCCTCCTCCTGGCTCATTTGGCAAAGTCCAACCTTCCTGAGGCTCCAGAGCAGAGCTGCTCCAGCAGGAACGCTTCAGAAGATGGCCTGCCCCATTTGAGTCTACAGAAATGACGGTGTTCGCAAACATCCAGCACGGATCCTTCAAACTCAGTATATCACAGCAGACTTATAGGCAAGTACATTCTTATTCCAACTGAGTACCTCATCATTTTAATGCATTAATCAAATCTCCATGGTTCAGGGCTGAAGTCCCTGCATTCATCATCAATTCCAGATGAACCTATTATTTAAGTTCAGAAAATTCCTCACTAAACACAATCAAGCATTACTTTTCTGAAGTCTTTATACCAAGTATCTTCATTGTCATTAGCCTGACAGCAGATCTCCCTCCGATGCACAAAGCAGCAGCCCAGGGCAGGTAGCAGAGACAGGACAAGCATCTTAAGAGCTGCTAGGAAGACTGTCTCACTTCAGTTTAACTCTTCACCTGGGGAGCATGTCTGAAGCAGCCACTCCAGCCAGGCCATTAGGCCAATGTTAGCATTTTCTATTTGCTAGAGACCCCTTCAGAACCCCACAAGCTGCTGCACTGCATGACCCTGCTCCCTTTCTTGCCCCAAATCCACATTCCCTATGGGCTTGCAAGCTGTTTAAACTCCCGCTGAAAATTTTTCAACAGCAAATTGTGCTTCTGCAACAGAAATGCTGTGGCGAGGGCTGCATTCTGAGATTTATCATGTGCTTGAATCTATTTGAAAAACACTCCAGCAGGGTTTTTGGATCCATCAACTGTCTGTGGAAACACATTTAAAGGAAGTACCTACATCAGAAGTGGAAACCCCCAACTCCTCCCACACAAGGAGAACAAGTGCTGCTTAGTTTGATTGACTACATGCACTCCCACAGTCAAAGTCAAAAACCTACAGCAAACAGCACCTAATTTGCCCAGAACTGATACATTTCACAAATGCACTTCAAAGACTAAAATATGAATCCCAGTACTAAAACTGGATACCATCCAAAAGTCAGGAGTTTATTTCTTGGCTTTGAATATCACTGGGAATACAAAAGGAGCCTTTTAGTTCAGACTGATTATTATTCAGTCTATCATTAACAGCAACTGCACACACTTTGACAGACGGGTTGAGAAGAAGCTTTGTTGGGTTTGGGGTCTTTTTAATTGTGATGCCATGACTAGTTGCCAAACTTTTCTTATTACTGATAATTAGATCCTGTTCGTCTAGCATCTGCTGCTGCTCCAGCACCAACTGCAGAGGGCTCCTCATGCATGAGGGGGATCTGTAGCCAGAACGGGAAGGATACCTGAGCAGACTTCCTAACTTTTAAGCAGGAACTGCTGCCTGCATGAGGGCAAGGGGGGAACAACAAAACATGCTTTGCCTCCTTGCTCTGAGCCAATTTTAACAAGTTGACCTTTGCAGAGCACCAAACTGCTCATCTTCTTCCCAGCATATGTAACAACATGTACACAATAAAATGATTGGCAATGGTAATATTTAGGTTTCCTGCTGATAAATATGGAATGGCTTAAGGTATGTTTTTGCACTTAGGGCACGTCCATCAGGGTATGACAAAGAAAGCTGGGGCACGGAGAACTCATTCCAAGAGCCTCTCTCAGAATTCCTATCAGTTGATTCATACTTCTGTAAGATCAAGACTCTGCTGATGTCTTCTCAGGGCATAAGAGATGTTTATAAAATACCTATTGCACACAGAGCCTATAAGCAATTGGGGATTTATTTCCATACCTAAAATTGGTAAAACCTCTGAAAATTCCAAACACTAATTTCCATGAAATGTCAGTTTTGCAGTTCCTTTGTTCTAACGGACAATGGTAAACAATGTTCCAGTGACCTCCAGTGGGGACCGGGGGAAAATACACCCATCCCCTGCTTGGTGTTTGAAAAAGCTGGAGCAATGACGTTTGGCCTAAGGTGGCCCTTCAGATTTCCACTGCCTGCTGGACAAGCAGGCCAAGCGGTCCAAAATACGCTCCTTGGCAATTTTGTCCAAGTAAGTTCAAACTAACCTTCACATCCCTCTAACATGCAAACAACTCAGGTGAAAGGAATTGTCATTATCCTGACCACAGGATAAAAACAAAACCAATATCACATTGAGACCTTGCTGCTCTCTAAGCCTGGGGTCGCAAGCCACAAGAAATCAGTGTGAGCCAACTTGCACCGAAAGCACATGAAACAACTGGATGCTTGATGCCAGGAGCAAATCAGTATTAATGCCTTTTAGCTGAAGAGCATTAGGGTACTAGAAATAGGGACACTATTTACAAATGTGTTCATCATTATGGTCTAAGTTCAGACTTCTTCTGTTGTGCACACTAATAGAGCATCTCCAATTGTTTGTAGTACCTCAAGAAATACAAGCCATGAGAAGCCTACAGACGCACACTGATGTCTTTAATCTCTTCAGTGAGGATGGGCTATCTCTGCTTAAGTTAAGGAATATGTGTGGTCTGCAGAGCAAAGATCATCTCCATCAGCAGCTACCAATGTAAGGCTGTGCTGCACCTTGTACAAAAACAAAAGAGCTACATCGTGGTTCACCCTCTCTTCTGTCAACACAAGTCAAGGCCTCTTACATCAGTCTCATTACCTGGTTATCTTACTAATGACTTTTGGAGGCAGGCATCAACTGAAACACTTTTAGTCTAAGATTAATCCCCACCCTTTCTGTCGTTGGTGGGGGCTTGGAAAGACAAGGAAGGTAATTTTTAAAGCACAAGTCCCTCTTACCACCATCTAGCCCTGATGAATGTGGGAAGAACTCTGTTGATACATTAATAAATCCAGTATTACAAGTTAGAACAGATAGCAGGAGGAATGCATCAGTCATCAACAGAAAAGCCTCTGCTAAATTCAGAGGAACAACCTTCAAATTAAAAAGGAACAGTAAGAGAAGGGGAAAACCCACGTCATATAATGCATATTCTGGCCTGGATTCAGGAGCCATTTGCCATTCAGAAAGTCAACAGGACTAAACATATTAAAAATCTTCTCTTAATCTCACCTTTCCAAAGCCACCACCCAGGCCTAAAACCTGCAGTAATGATTAGCTACAAGGGGATGGCCTGGGCCACTATTCCTTATAGAAACACACACTGCAACTTCTGCAGCTCGCTGTTCTTGGAGAGACAAACGCCAGTTGTGCTGACTCAGATGGTCTCCAGCAGTCATACACCCACACCAGGACCTGCAGGATGCTATTTTCCACATCATCCCCAAAACAGAGCACATACAGATTCCTCCCTGATAGCCCAAGAAAAATATTTGTCTATTTTCCCTGTTTCTTTGTATAACAAAAGAAATAACATTTACATAAGAAATCACTTAACACCCAAAAAACATTTGTCATTAAAATGAAACTTTGCAGAGGGGCAATTCTTCATCACGGAAATACACTTAACTCTCGTGCATGGTCTCTATTTGCTACTGTCTGCACAATATTAATGTAGAAAATAATATATTGGCTTGAACCAATACTTCCCTGACTTCTTCATCCATCAGCCCCCTCATTTGATAAAAGTCCTTCCATGTCACATGCCCCCAGACTGATGAGATCACAGTGCCTCTTTCCAGCAGGAGTGATGGTGTGTAGATGTATGATTGCCCAATAAATCACACCTTCTGGATCAGAGATCTGAGATCCTCTGGGTGCCAAGAAGGCACACCAAACGTCACAAAATACAGGAAGTTAATTCATTACTGCAAGGCCACCTCTTGACAGATTGTTACTTGTCACATACAGATATCTTGAAAGATCCAGCCAAAACCATCCTACTGCAGAACTGGGGCTTGAAACTATGAACATTTCAGGGTAAGGACTGTGAAAGCAACAAGGGCAAAGGGCTCCAACCCCTTAATGAACACAGAATCCCAAGAGCTAGGACATGGAATCCCTTATTCCATATCCACACAGTGACTACTTTAGGACTTAAAGTTGCTACAGAAAACAGTCTGCATCTTGGAGATCCATCACATGAACCACAAGAACAGATTGAACAAACCTGGCTTTCCTGCAAATGGCTGAACACCAGCCTGCGATGGGAAGCAGTGAATGAATTCCTTGATTTGCTCTGCATGTGTATACAGCTTTTACTATATCTATTAAACTGCTTTTATCTCAGCCCATGAGTTCCCACCTGTACTCTCCTGATTCTCTCCCCGAGAGGGAACAGCTCTGTGGGGCTGAGTTGCTGCTGGGGTTAAGCCACAAGAAATCCGTTGCCTCAGATCCCTGCTGGACTGACCCTTTTCCAGTATAACCTCCCTGCACCCAATGCTGGAGCAAGCTGGGATCCTCAAGGTACCTATTCCTTTCTGCTGACCCTCACATGTGAGCTGCTCAGCATCCTGACACTATGGAAAGAAATGTTCCAGTTCATCACAGTGGTGAAAAACCCCCTGTGTTTCTGGCTGCTGCCTAGTGGACCTTGCTGCAGGTGCTGTAGGCAAGAGTCACATCCCTGGGGCCCTCCTGGCATCATGTCACAGGACATTGCAGGAATAGGTGCTAATAAGATGCACTCTGCATGCCTTCAGCCCACAAAGCTCCCTAATCACAACAGCACAGCTGTTTGGAAAGCCACAAACTAAAAGACTGCATTTCATAGCCACAAAGTGTAGGCATTACTTCAGGTATTACTGATAGAGGCTGATACCATCAAAGACCAAAGGAATTAAGACCATCCTGTCAGCTCCCACCCTTAGCCCAAGGTATGTGTGCTCCTACTCAGACTCGCACCAACAAGCATGTTAACCAAGCAAGCAAAGCCACAACCTGCTAATTTGAGTTCAGGAAAAAACAGTAGCACCCAGAACCTTGTTTTACAGGCATCTGATTCCACCACCTTTAATCCCATCAGCTCTGCAAGATCAGGTATTAACATCTCTGTAACCTCCTGTACTTATTAAGATAGCAGATCTTTGGTATTCACCCCTATGCCAGCTTCAAAGCTCAGCACTGACAGGTTGCTGAAGTGTTTATGCTTTTCGCGGAGTGGCCCTTGTAAAACAGAAACTATAATGAACACACCACAGGAAGCTTTAATACAAACATGTACTCATTACAAAGTGACTGGAAAAACCTGAGCCAGGCTTTGGAAATTAACAGGTCGGAAGCCCCGTGCTAAGGAAAATAGCCACCGTTCCCAAAGGCTCTACAGGCATTTAACAGACCTGGACACTCTGTCCAGGATCTTGCTAGGAAGCCACACTTAAATACCCCAGACCTTTTGCTTCTCCAAAGTATGCATCATCTCACAAATGACCTTAAAAGCAGCAACAGCCTCTAGTAGACTCTGAGCAGAGAAGACAAAACAGTTTAAGGCAAAAACACAAGCAGGGAGCCTGTCTTCTCCAAACTTAAGCAATTTTTAGAAGTACTTTGGACATTCAGACACATCCCCAGTGTTTTTAGTATCCAGCTCATTTCTTAGCAATTCCAGCGTGAACTTCACAGTACTGGGAGATTTTTCCACTCCAACAAGGTCCCCAGCTCCTTTCCTCCATCAGTGACCCTCTTTGCCCACAAACCTGGAGCTAAACTCTCTCAACACAGCCCAAGGACTTGAGATCTAGGCAACACTAAACCAGGTCAAGAAGGTTTGACCCAGCTACAGATGTGGTTTGAGCTTAAGGCACAGCCCAGGATATAGGACTGAATAAAGTTTAAACCCTGAAAGCTGCTTAAGACTTAGTACTGCTATTTTTTGCTTGCCTGTATCCAGTACTGATGAGAGTCTAAGGACTTTCTGAACTTGCAGTTTGAGATACCACAGTTGCAGGGAAAGAAGATATTTTCTATAGGAATAGCAACAACTCTCTGCACAAGCAGCATGGGAGACAGGACACAGCTGAGACAAGAAGAAACATGAAGAGACAAAAGAAATAGTGAGTTAAAGCAGCACAAACTGGAATGATTCACTGAAGAGAGAAACCTCACTGCTTTGCAGTTCCTTTGGTTACATAAAAGGAGTTTGGTAAACAGGTCCCTGTTTCATCACCCCAAGGCCAAGCACAAAGGGAAAACATCCCCAACTTCATCCCTTCTCCAGCTTTAAAGTTAGTAAAGATGAAAAACGTACTTTAGAGAAAAACAATCCTCTCTTCCTCTGATTACTCACTCTGACAAAAGAGCTAGAGCAAATTTCTTCCAGACTGCCCTAACCACACATCATATCCAAGCTGTGTAGCAACCAGGCACTCAGAAATAATGAAAAAACAAGAAAGATAAAGAAAGTAAAAACCCCAAATACCTTTTCTTACCCAGCTTCTGCAGTCTTCTAAAACCCTAAGCCTCCATTTCTCTTTTGCTCTTCTTCTACTGTCTTGCTAAGTAGGTTTGGTGCACATGTCACTGATGGAGCCTCATCATTTCAATGCAATTCACCTTTCTCCCATCATTCTGCATCTCCTTCACCTGCTGGGTCTCAGCCAGGCTAACCCTGCCTCAGAACACCTGACTTCAGTACAGCTAAATTGGCCATAGATGTTCACGCCTTTGAACCCACTATCCCTGCTCTGCCCTTGGCAAAGGTGCAGAATTAAAACCCAAATAAAACAAACCAACAACAAAAAAAACCCCAACAAACCAAAACCCAGGTCCCCCCAGAATCTCCAGTAATTTAATTGGAAGCTTCATTACTTTTCTGACCATCCCTACTGGTTTTCCCTCCATGCTGGTCTCTCCCAACTTACAGCATACTTGGCCAGCTTAGCCTTTGAAAAGGTTTCTTTATTGATCAAGTGTGACACAGACATTTACATTTCTTGGAGGGAGGAAGAGGCAGGGAAGAAAATTAAATTACTGTGCTTAGTGATCTTAATTATCTGAAACAATTCCCTTCAGTCAATTCTCAAACAAGAACTCTCTGGAGAACAGCGTATTTCAGTTTGGATAAAGGAAAAGGAACTGAGTCCACAGGAATGCATTTTGTAACTTATTTAGATACACCTAATTAACCATCTGAGTGAGGAATCCAATCAAAGCTTCCCTGTTACACTTCATTATTAAAAGCCATTTAGGGGGCAAAACAAAAGGAGGAGCCTAAAAGAGCTTTCTGTTTCTCAAAGGATAATTTTAGCAAAGAACTGAACAAATGGGTAAAAGAAGACCAGAAGTAAAGTATTCTTCATAAAAGCAATTCAATTTGTAGCCAGGCCCCAGGAGAGAGTCTCGGTAACTCTGGTGGTCTGTATCCAGCTTGGTGCTGGAACAAGCACAAAGACTTTTAGGCTTCCCAGAAATGAGCAGAGCTTCATTAAGACCTTTGCAGTGGAATGCAAGAGAGATGCTTTGTTCTCTCTGCAGCAGTGCCTGACAGCTTGCAGAGATGTTGGTCCAGTAAAAGAAATGATCCCTGTTATATTCATTACAAAAAGCATTAAGAAGTCCTCCAAAGAGTTTTCACATGGATTTGTGCTGCTGAATGCTTGTGGTAAGGAGTGGGAATGGGATTTGGCTTTGTTTGTTTAGCCAAACCCCAATGAGTTGGTATGTGCAGCTCGGGGTGGGTAACCTCTGCAGAGCCAGGAGCAGGGGCTAGCAGAGGTGCTGCATTTCAGCCCACCTGAGGAGAGCCTTGCCCCAGCAGCGTGCCTCTTTCCTCCCTTTGCTGTGGCTTGTCAGAACTTCCTGCAGCAGAGGACGATTTTATTTTATGTATAGGAATTAGCAGGAATAAACCCTTCCAAACATGTAATAGACTCTGGCACAGCATGATACTCTAATTTTGATGCAAAAAATTCTGTCAGCATCCCTGTGCTCCACTGGCTCTGTCTCTCCCATTGCCTTCCTTCACCTCCACAGGAAGGAGCTCCACTTGGGATAAACCCTGGGCACTGGAATGGATTCATGGCTGGGCTCCAGCCAGCTACTGGTTGCAGGAGCATTTTTAATCCAGGGGGTTTATTAGATTAGCAAAACCAAGAAGCCAATCCACTGCCAACAAACCTGATGTGTCCTACAAATAATGGTGCTGAAAGGTTCAATAGTCTGAAAAGCTCAGAGAAAGGATGAATTTGTCTTCCTTTATTTTCCTTTTAAATGTCACGGAAATTCTTGATGCGCTCCTTGTGCAGACAACAGAAATGAGAAAATCTGTACATAATTGTTGCTTTCCCAAAACCAACCGTGTGCACAAGATCGTGCAGAAAGGGGTGACATCCCTGTCCTAAGAGCATTTGATGCATTTCTGTCTTTTGTGAGACTCAGGGAGAACTAAGACTGAAGATGACCTTACACCCTCATCCAGCCCTTCCTGAGGTGATATCAATCTCTGCTGTTTTCCTTTCTGTAAAATCAAATCAAGAACTCACTGCTCAGCGTGCCAGTTAAGAGTCATAACACACTCCAGGTCCCCTCGATAAAGTTTTACAGCCAGGAGAGTTCCTCATCACAGATAGGAATGTAACTCCTGAACTTCCTTGTGTGGAGAAGTTCATCCGAGCTTGTTAGCCCCAAGGTAATTCAAGGACTTAAAAGCAGGATACTGTTTAAGGGTTCAATCAAAGCAAACAAACTGCTAAAAATACATTGGCATCCCATCTGTTGCCAGGCAGGGATTTGGTCTCAACAGTCAGGGGATGGGATGAAAGGCTTAATAAACACCTTGAAATGGATATCTGAGGAATTCTGTGGCCTCGGGAAAATGGTCTGATTTTCTCTTCCTTCTCTTGCACAAAAAGCTGTTTGAATTCATTTTCCCTGAGGGAGAAAAGTGAATGTAGGTTTCTGCAGGATGGGGAGGGAAGCAAATAGAGACCCTCAAAGATTAATAAAGTTCAAATGAACTTTTGCTGATAAACATGATTTCACTGGAAGAATGTGAAGCACAGGAAGGGTGTGATGTGACCACAGTGCCAGCCCACCCTGCCAGGCTGTACCTGCTCCCAGCGAGCCATATGCAAACAGCATGTTCAAATCCCATTCCCATAGCATCCAGGGAAAGTATCCCATGTTCTGCTGTCTCCCACCAGCAAAAGCCATTTGGCAAAACCTTTGCTCAAGGAGTAAATATTTTGCAAGTCAACAGCATCTGCTCATTTGGGATTACTAAATCAAAGTGGTTTGTGCTGAATGAGCACAATGTAAAGGCATTATAGAAACACAGAGTCCTAGAATGGTTTGTTTGAGAAGGGGCCTCAAAGCTCATCCAGTTCCAAACCCCTGCCATGGGCAAGGGACACCTTCCACTAGAGCAGGTTGCTCCAAGCCCTCTCCAACCTGGCCTTGAACACTTCCATTAGGAACAACTGGTTTTCATACTAGCGAGATGCCTGGAGGTATCATTTTGGGATATAAATTCATTAGTAAGTTCTGGAAACTATCTTCCTTTTGGCAAGTGTCCCTCTTGTCCCCCGAGGAGCTGGCATCCGCATCCTCCTGGATACTCACTCTTTGGCTCCTTATGCTGGCAGTGATCTGCACTAATACATCATATGTGATTGAATATATTTTTTTAAGCAGAGTAGGAAGGCAACAGAAAATAATAGTAAGAAAATGCAATGCTAGGAATACTGCTGGAGTGGTCTTTGCTTTTCATTTGCTTCTCTATTTATCTGCACAAAATATTAACATTTTAATTCAGTGGAACACCACATGAGAAGGATTTCCATTTGCATCTAAAGGCCTTTCTCTTCCAGAAGGACCACCTTTTCCTCAGAAGCCTGATTTTCCCAGCTCTGAAGCTCACGCCCCTTCCAGCTCCCATCCTGTCTGTCCTTTTAGCTTTCTTTTTCTCCAAATCTCATTTTCCACCAAGTCAAGAGGATACAGCACTGATCAAATCACCCAAGAAATAAAGAAACTGATGCTGCAACCACAAAGTTCTCACATTAAGCACACCTTCATCTTGTGTGGTGGCAGCTGTCATAGATGGTGTGCTATCACCATCTCGTATTTCAGCTCTTTCTGTGATTTCCCTCCACATCCTTGGGAGAGATGCTCAGAGCTTTCGTTGTGATTTGAGCTGTGAGAATCACAGCTGTGAGAATCTGGTTCTGTTATGAACCAGAAGCTTGAAATGAAACTTTAGGATGCAAAACAATAAGACTGACAGCCAAGAAACCTATTTACCAAGCAAAACCAAAACAGGTGTTTAAACCCAGGAGAACCCCACAGGCCAAAATCAGTGGAGCTTAAAACGTACAAACTGGTTTAAGCAGAATGAGGAAAAGGACTAAGTCCTCTCCATGCTGTCTAGAGCCGTTAGTGAACATTTAGTGGGGAATAAGCAGGATCTCCCCATGGCACAGGGTCTGAGTGGTATCTCACATGGAAATAACGCTTGCATTCTTCATTTTGGTCTTTCTAAGGCATCCTTGGGGTAGTTTCTCTTTTACATCTTGCACTATGCTAGAGATGCTCAGAATACCCTGCGTTCCTCTCTGCCAGTGCTAACCCGAAGAAGGACACCTGACAGCTATTTCTAGTTCTTTGCAATATAAATAATGAACGGTTTCATACTGGGAGGAATCAAATGGCACCAGATGACTCTGGTAATAAATCAGGAGAAAGGCAGGTGGTCTCCTGTCTGGCATCTCAAAGCTGATGTGCAACTTTATGAGGAGGGAGGTGGCACTGGCACAAAATCCATCAATATAAATCTCAGATGTTAGAAGCTATTGCACTTTCACAATGCTTTTAAGGGTTGTCATAATTCTGGTCTCATATGAAAACCCCTTGGCAGAGGAGCTGGGCTAAGGAACACACCTACACCACTCTGAATTTGGGGTTCACAGTCATCACTGTGCCCTAAATCATTCACTGGGGGACAACTCTCTTGCTGCCAATTTCACTAAAAAAATAGGATATTTGGGACTGGGGAAAATAGACCTAAAAATCACCTTCTTCCACTTGGCCACGTGGGCAGCTCAACATGCTTTTAGACTTTAATAACAATCATTTCCACCACAGTGATATCTAAACACCTCTTTCATCACTGCCGTGCAATCCACAATGTCTGTGCGGGATGAGGGGACCCATGGGGTGCTGGAGAGAGGCCACCCTGCCACAGGCACGGTGCTTTTGCAGTTGTGTGAGGAGCTGAGCGTGTGTTTGGAAACGTCCCCTGCCTGAAACAACGGTAAGAAGGGGGTTGCTAAATAAAGGCTGCAAAGCCGGGGGTGTGCTCATCTGTCTGCTGACAGCCAGAGCTGTTCCTTCCCGGCACGCAAAATCCCAGGGACATTCAGCACCTATTTGTGTGATTTATCCCTTTCTTTACTCAGCTTTTCCAGCCTTATTCTCTAACGTGCTTAGAAAACTGCTTTACTTTTAATAAAAGGACTATGTTACCATATAGCAGCCTTTCAGTACCTGAAAGGACAATGAGAAATCTGTAGAGGGACTCTTTACAAAGGCAGGTAGAGACAGGACATGGGGAAATGGCTATAAACTGACAGAGGGGCTGAGCTTTAAGGTCCTGTCCAACTCAAACCAGTCTATGATTCGTAACAAACTGATAAGCTGGTTGCTTGTGTGCTATCTGGAGTTTGTAGGTGGCTTTGTGTACTTCCTGGAGGCAGAGGAACTCACACAGGGAAACACTGATAAACAGGCTAGAGCTCACTGTTCAGGAGGTTGTTCATGAAATCACTTTTCATGACTGCCTCTGGATTACCTCTCACTCTCAGGTCCAGCAAGTTGCCATTCTAGATAGTTTCTAGATGAGTGATATCTTCAGCCTAACTGCCGCACAGACTGAGTTAGTTTGCTGGGCTCACTAGTGCTGCTTCTCTGGTGCTTTATAGCAGCTTTATTGCTGGCATTAAAAGAAAGACTTCAGCCATTTCACAAACTCAAATTTTAGAAATTTTAGGTTGGAAAAGATGGTTTTCCCTACAATATTTGGAACCAAACTATTAAAAAGTAAACTAAAAGGTTGTATTAGTGAGCAGGTTCGAAAAAGAGAACACTAGTGGAAATAACTGGTTCTTTAAGAACACGGGACCAGTCAATGGACTGAAAGCAGCCATGATTTTAGTGGTGTTCTTGGCAGTGCTGGGGTAATGGTTGGACTTGATCCTAAAGGTCTTTTCCAACCTGGTTGATTCCGTGATTCATGGGGATGATCGGGCAAGCACGTGGTGAGGCAGAGCAGCAAGACACGAGGGCTAATTTCTGCAGGAGCAGGAGTGTTTGTTTTGCTTTGAGAGTGATGACAAGTGAGCAAACAAGATCTGAATTTCACATCTGCTCCCAAGACTTCTCTTACTCTCTGTAAGTAGCCAACACATATCAGGAGTTGGGAAGACAACATGTCTGAAGGATTTCTGCCTTTTTTTCATCAGCTTGCTGAAAAGTGGAAGCGAGATGACAAAACATTTCATACGCAGTCACGGAGTCCATCTCTTGGCACGTGGGAGTACTGATAAAAGATGACTTTGCCTGAAATAGCAAACTGCACCTTAGTAGCCTTGATTGGAGCTCTGTAACATGTTCCTCGTGTTTCCACAAGACCTGGCTGAACATTGGTACGTGGAAGCGTTCACTTTACTCACCTATGCATGAGATGACCACAGCCATGGCTTAGCAGAATTTCCTGAGGTGCTGTTACCTATAATGGACCATTGGTGATGTTCAGAGATGTTTTTATCTGCCCAGATCCTGCTGGATGTAATTATGGAGTGTATCTGTTTTCTGACCATTTGAAAACAGCCGTGGGATGATTTCTGGCAGCTAACATGTCTGCTCTGGCACAGGGAATATATCCAAACCTACTGCAATAATCTTTTCTCTGTTCTGTTTAAAGAGATGGCAGTTCTCCTTACGCATGAATAGACTACCTTCCAGGTACTCTGTCATCTTGAGACACTCCATGCAGTTCATTATAGCAGCACTAAATCAAAACCATTTCTTGTCAGAGGAACCTTCTCACCTACTTCTTATGAAATATGACAGTGTACATGGCAGATAATGGCTTTGATGCTCAGGTGACCTGCATGTCTGTCTTAGCCGCACCCTCTAAGTGGGTAATTTTCATCACAGAATCATAGAATCCCAGGCTGGTTTGTGTTGGAAGGGACCTTAAAGCTCATCCAGTTCCAATCCCCAGAGAAGAACTTCTGCCTAATGTCTAATCTAAATCTACCCATTTTCTTTCTGATACTTCACCGTGCTCTCCAGACATCATGGTATCCAGTGTTCCCTTTAGAACAGGCACATCACTGCTGATTCTTGGAGCACTCTCCACCGCTGTTCCAGGCTGTCCTTGGCTGTGCTTTGCAGTTTTCTACCTCCATCCAGTGAAATACTGTTGCTCCCTCCACAGCCCTCCAGAGAAATGAGTGGTCACAGCAGCAGTTGGCAAGGATGAACTCTTCCAGGCTCCACATGCATCACCAGCCAGCAGTCGCTGTGATTTCCTGAGCCTCCCCTCCCCAGATCAACAGAATGAAGTTCTGCTTTTTGTGGATGCAGAACTAACCCCATGTGTAAACATCTATTCAAACCTACATCATTAGTACTTAATTTTTCAGAAAGCTAATGAAAGGCCCTCTTAGGTTCCTAATTGGCTGCTACTTCCTATTAGTCAACTCTGAGTATGAACTATCAACATGGGAAATGCACTATATGGCAGTCACGCTATAAATGAAGAACCTCCTTGCTTTGAAGTCAGTGTCTGTGTTTTAAAGCAACAAAGGAAAACAAATAATGTTTACAGATTCCGCTTGAGAGGAATATGCCATTGAATTCCATGTTATTTCAAGGAGCTCATCGAGAATAAGACCTTACCCTGACCAACCTCTCAGAAATCCCCACTGCATTGCTCACTAAAGTCCTTATGCATTTATTTTGCTCCAAAGTCCGTGCTGGTTTCATTGGCTGTGCTGCAGTGCTCTCTGCAGGCACCAGCCGGGGATGTCCAGAGATGCTACAGCAGAGCAAAGCCAGGGACAAGGCTGGCACAGCCATCTGGGATTGCATTCATTCTGCTGCTGCCAGGCCCATGGATTTACAAAACATGAGTCCAGTTCCTGGAAAACCCTGAGACTGCCAACACTGATTCCTTGGATTTGCACTCAGAGCATCGCATCTCAAAACCTCCCCTCTTGAAAGCCCTGTGCATGCACCTCCTGCACAAACAGCCCTGCTGCCCTGAGAGTATTCAGGAGATATTTCTTCTCATCACTTGTCACAGAAGGACCCACGTCCCTTCTCAGCAGAAGAGAGGTTTGGGGCTAACAGTGCCTTTCAAACACCTCTGCAAACGGGCTGCTGCAATTTGCATGTTGCACTGCCTGTTTCCATCACACCTCCTCACGTCTGATTCATGCCATTAAAAACTGGATTGTTGCTTGCTCTGAGTGGCTTGGTTAATAACTGCTATTTTAACTAGGGCCCATTGAGAGCTCAGGAAAAGTCCCTGAACTGAATTGCCTTTGTCCCGGATTTCTATCAGGCAAGGTCGAGAGCTGCCATCTCGATTGATTCTTCCCACAGCAAAGCACACCAGGGACCTTTTCCTTCTTGCTCCTCCTGGGTTGTCAGTGTTTTTCGCAGTGTTTCTGAAGGCCAAACTCTGAACACTGTGGATGTGGGGAATGCTGCAGCTCTCATGTACTGCAGAGCCCTGCTCTGCTTTCCTGTTTTTCAGGCAAGTTTCTTCCTATTTCTGCCTGGTGCCTCATAACATCACACAAACTCCAAGGACTGGAGCATAGCAAACACTTCCCTTTTGCTGTCATTACCTCTGCCTTAAGCTTCTCCCAAAGCAATTGCATTACCACCAAAGAATCATTGAATGGTTTAGGTTGGATCACGTCATATTTCATTTCATTTCCCATTAAGCACCCTGTGGGTAACTTGGTGCTTGGGCCATGAGAGCTCCTCTCCTCCATGCAAAGCAAACAATACCCTGGGATCAGACACCAAACCTCATAAAATAAGAAATAAGCTCAGAACTGAGCATGATGGAGACAATAATACTGAAAGCATTACGTTCTTTTTATGTTTTAAAAGTGGAATCAATAGATGGGAATGAAAACAAGAGGCAGAAGGGGCCAGCACCTTTCTCAGGCACAGCAGCAGAGCAGCCCACAGCTAGGCACAGGAGGGCACCAGGCACCACAGGCGCAAAGGTTTCAAGATATCAGATCAATGCAGATTCCACCAAAACCTGGCACTGAAGAAGAGCTTCACATTCAAATCCACATCCAGAAACTCTGACCACAGTCCCTAACATGACAGAGTTACAGGGCTGGAGCCCAGCAGCAAACAAATGAAGAAAACCAAACAGCTATCGCCAGGGAATGAAGCTACTGAAGATAAAAGTATTAAGAAAAATAATGTGATTTTCTAGTATTGCCTCAGAGTTGATTTATTCCTGATATAAAACTAAACTACACAATGATGTGTACTTTTTTTATGCATTATTCTAGATGGCAGTGTAAATCAACAGAGTGCAGTCAGCAAAGTTGTTATTGCCATTGAAAAATCCTCCACTATAGAAAAGATTCAAAGAATTATTATTTCCTATATTCCTATGTGCTGTGCTTCTTGGGAAGGCACACACACACACAGAGGTTTTGAAAGTCAAAACAGAGCTATTGTATGGTTTAAAATAGTCAGAACTCTGGTGATGGAGATTGATCCCTGCTGCAGTGATTTTTCTCTGTGGTTTTAACGTGCTGTGTAAAAATGGTGGAGGGCATCATCCTCCCAGTGCTGGAGGTGAGAGGGTTGGGGTACCAGAACATCCTGGTGGGAAACCCTGTCCTGGTCCATCTTGTGTGGCCCCACAGAACTCCCAACAAAAGGAAATGGGGCACAAGGGCACGTAGCTGTAGCAAAAGGGGGAAAGGCTTCAACCTACCAGAAAGGAGATTGAGATGAGCTCTTAGGCAGAAGCTCTTCCCTGTGAGGGTGCTGAGGCGCTGGCACAGGGTGCCCAGAGGAGCTGTGGCTGCCCCATCCCTGCAGTGCTCAAGGCCAGGTTGGACACAGGGCTTGGAGCACCCTGCTCCAGTGGAAGGTGTCCCTGCCCATGGCAGGGGTTAGAACCAGATGAGCTTTAAGGTCCCTTCCCAAACCAGTCTGGGATTCCAGGACTTTTGTTAATACCAAGAAGTCATTGCTCTGGTTAAGGCAAATGATTTTTGCATTCCACCCAGGAACATTTCAGTACCAGCTGGGTACATGTGAGGAGCAGCCACTGCTGCTCACTGCGCTCCGCTTCTCCCAGCAGCAGCTCAGCCTCCCCCAGTGAAGCTCTCGTGCTCCCGTGTCCGTGCTACCAGGTACCGCTGCCGTTATCCACAGCGACGTGCACACACACCCACAGGCAGCTCGTGCTCCCGGCAATTTACTCCTCTGGAAGAGCTCCCTGGTTGCCATCACAGCAGAGCATCTCCTCCTCCCCACTGCCCGCGAGCACCCAGGCGAGCTCTAATCCCTCCAGACCGCGGGAGCCGAGCAGGAGCAGCAGCAGACAGAAGTTCCCTTGTTTGGCTGACTTGGGTAAGCGAAATATCATTTCCTTAATAGCTGTTTGCTTTTGCTGCCTGTGCTGTGTAGGGAAGCAGGTGGGATTCTGGCTAACCTGGGGGGGGGGGTGTTAAATGGAAGCCATCTTAGAAAAATAACTGCTGCCCAGAGTCCCTGTCTTGCATTTACAGCCACCAAGCAGCTAAAATTCCTGAATTCAGGATCAAAAAGCAAATTTTTCAGGAATTTTTTCTCTTTAAAATGCAGAATATTCAGCTCTAATCTAACAAGGATCTTGAAGATGTACGTGATTATGTTTTAGCAGATGAGGTTTGTAGAGCTCAATAAAATACCTGTATGCCCAACTGTTCTTGTAAGCTAAGCAAGTCCACCAGTGTCTTGCATACTTGAACTGCTTTCTCAAAGTGATCTGTATTGTCCTTCATGGAATGCACACACAAGAAAATGTTGGCTTGATAAATAAGTATAAATATGGTTTTATATACAGTTGCTTCTCCTTCCTACCTTTCTAAGGTGAGGCATAACTGCACAAGTGAAGAAATGACAGAGGCACAAAAACCTGACTGGATTGATAAAACCGACTTGGAAAAAGTCTTGGAAAACTACCAGCAAGAGAATTGTGGCAGGAGTAAATTTCATGGA
>JAOEHX010051318.1:5738-23467 GCA_025448015.1 Bolborhynchus lineola
GGCTACTGGAGAGAGGGCTGTTGTGGAATTATACTTTAAGTTAGAAAAGTGATTCTTGAACATGGTATAATAATTATTATATTTTTATATATATTAATCATATATATAATTTATTATATGCATTATATTTAGCTTGCTTTATTTATGCATTAAATAAATTGTGATGCAGAAATCACAGCCATCATTGCACATAATTAAAGTGACATTTATTTGCATCAGCTAGATAACTATGTTTTCCGTATGGTCCAAGAGCCACAAATGCATTTATATGATTTCGCAAAAGAAAAGGAATTGACAAGTGGAAGCTACAGCATCCTCTGTGTTCCCTTGGGTCACTGGCAACACAGCTGGTGATCCTAAATGTGGTCATTCTCAGGTCCTCTGCTTCCTTGCAGATCTCATGGGGCCTATTATAAATTCTTGGTGTCGTAGAACTCATCATGTCCTTACTTAGTGCTTTTAATCACTTGCCCATTTGTTGGCTGAGCTCCATTTTCTGTCAGAGCAGTGTCACTCATCAAACTCACAGATATTAGATGCTGCAAGTGAAATTCAGCCAAACATGGAGGAAAGATCTGCATGTAAGAAACCAAGTGTGCAAGGACAAATGGAGCAATGTGGGCAGGCAGCATCACCACAGGAAAACATCTGGCCTTTTAGGCAGTGACACAGAAGTCTTAAAATTGTCTTGGGTAGACAGCACTGGTGTACACACTGCCCTAACTCAAATCGTCTTCTGTGCACAAAAAATGATGGCTAGCCTTCATGCAGCAACAGTTTCCAGTAGTACTCACTGAGTCTGTTTTCTCATCTCCATTTGCACAGTGTATCTCTTGTTAGATAACCTTCATGTTAGGCCATGTCTCCTTCTATCTTACAAGTCAATATTGCATTAAAGCTGAGTAAAATGTGGAGACTTCTGCAATGCAGAATTTCCATCTTCACTTGGTGTTTTCAGACCTTTGTTTCATCCAGCCAGAACCAATACCTCATTCTGTTATGCATGGATTGTATTCTTGTGCAATCCTGGCATTTGTAGCTATGCCAGACTAACAGCACAAACAGAAAGAACCAATAGCATAGACTGGGAGAGCCTGGGCAACAAAACGAATACATACACCCCAGCAGCAGCACAAAAGCAATCTTTTTGCATGAAGAGATTGCTACAGGAATGGCAAATCCATCAGGGAAAAATGATGACATGAACACAGCTTGACCATTCCAGAATCAGTTAGAGGGCACCATGGATCAAAACGGATGAGTGAAAGAAGGTGGTCAGATTTATTTAATGGAGTTAATGAGATTTGCACCATTGGGAGTCCTATACCCCCAAAATTAAGCCTTTAATCTTCATATTAAAATGTTTCTTTTGTGTTCTGAGAATCACATTTCCCCTCCTCTCTCTACTCCCATCACACAGGCAGCAAAGTCAGAAGCTCGCTTGAACCCTGAATGTATAAAGGAGGAGCTGCAAAGCTTTGAAACATCTCTTCTAGTTTAATAAATCTTCTAAAATTTCAATATTATTCTTTTTTCTTCCTTTTTTTCCCTCTTTTTTTCAAATGAAATACCTGAAAACTCATCTTGTGGTCAGAGTCAGCTCGTTAATCAGCAAGCTAATCTCTTCCTCATTATTTGGGGATGATGTTTTATTTGCTAGAGAGTAATGTATCATAAAGAAGAAAAATGAAAGAAGAGACAGTGTCAGGAGATGAGCAAAGCTAAATCAATTCTTGTTAAAATGTTCCTACGTGATCTTAATATTTCTTATTTCAAGTTATTCTGTTGTTCCGATGTTCTGCCGCACTTCACTGGCTTCTGAACACCAATGCCTACAATAAGTATCTGTAATAATATTTCCTTAAAATTACAGAATAAGCAAGAATACTGAAATGTGGACTATAATCCACAAACTGCCAGTGATTTTTTTCTGATGTGTCATCATATGTATGATTTCTCTCCATATATCTCCAGAAGGTCCATATTTCTTACCAGTTTTTCTAGGGCACTGAAGTTATTTTCCTGAAATAATAAAAGTATTTTTAGCTTAAGCTTCTGCTAGGGGTAGTGGTTCCATCTTTTCATACTGCAAGCACTCTTTATTTATTACTTTCATTGTGACTAGTCAAGTGTAAGGATATGATCACATGCAAACATTCAGATATGGGATACCAGGAGCTTTGACTCAAAGCAAGACTTGCTCATTTTTTGTGTCAGAGTGGATCAGATTGATGTAACTTGGTGTTGTTCCAGGGAAACCACTGAAGCTAATCTGATTGTACCAGCTGAAGAACTGTTCATTTGATATTCAAGTCTGAGAAATCCCGTTTAGTTTAGCCACTGGAATTTGAACACAGCATGATCCAGAGCTAAAAGTGACAGCTTGGTCTAGAAAGTTAAGGATAAACAGAAGCTATTGAGCTGCAGCTATAAATGTGTCATTGCTTTGAAATGATATAGGGTACCTGAGCCACCCACATGGGGCTGGCAAATACAATGGATGGTCTACAGTGGAGAGCCATGCACCTTGGAGGCAGCAGTTGGATACCCTACAAAGTCCAAAATGGCATGATATGTCCACATGTGAGCAGCTGAATCAAGCCCTTAGTTTCTGTGAACTGGAGTTAGGAGGAGACCCAGGTTGTGCACAACACTGCCACAAACACTGCTGCTGGTCAGCCAAGATCTTCTTGACCACACTGGAGTTCGGCTGGTTTCCATTAGCTGAGAAAAGGCACAAGCACTTAGGGTATATGTGCAGTGCAGAAAAGGATACTGTTCTGAGCAGGATACTGAACTCTACATTGATATTGAGGTTGGCACTAGCTGCTGGCCCTTGGTCAGTGTAGTCGCAGCAGGAGAAAAGGTGTCCAAGTGAATATGGAATCAGACTTTTTCTGTCCCCAGACCAGTTAATTTCATTCGGTTCAGAGTAAAATAACTTCACCAAAAGGTCTGCAAAAATACTGCTGTAAAAGCTGACAGGTATTTCAGTGTCTAGAAAACCCATGTTCCTTAAATTTTCTCAACCAAAGGCTCCTCACATCTGAAGTGACTACTCCAGTTTTTGTGTTTTTGAGTACTACCTCTCCTACAAATAACACAAAGAGCAGGTTACTTTCTTCAAACAATGATCCAAGCAAGGATTTATTTGACCTGATGTCTAGAGCATCCTAGCAGCTCAAGGCCCTGTAATTATGGGGCAAAATGAAGTTGCCAATGGTGGCTGTAGAAAATTTTAACTTTTAATGCATATGTCCAAAATAGCTTAAGCAAAGCACACCTCTAAGCACTGGTTGCTCTCCACCTACTCTTGGGAGACGAGCTGTTGTTGTTTAAGCCCAACTGAGCCCAGGACGCTAGCTTAGAGGTAACATTACGCAGATAGTATGAATGTTTGAATGTTCCTGCTTAGACAGAAACCTCCAGTGTCCAAAATGTGTGATCTGTGTTGCAGAGGATTTGCAGACCAGAAATAAAACATGAAGATGCTTTATTCAGATCAAAATGCCCCTGGAGAGTCAAAATCCATTCTTTCATCATACTGCTGTGATTTGTCTCCTGTATTGCCATCAGTTCACTGATATACTCTTTCAAATGATGAAAAAGTCCAGGGTAATGGAAATCAAATTTTTGAGTCCACCAAATAGAATCTGTTTTACTACTGTACTCTCTCAATATCACAAACTGCATTTCAGTTATATTGTGCCAGGTATTATGTCTTACAAAGTTCTTTTCCTTACACTTCTCTAAACTTGGACTAGTTTAGGCTGTCTTGAGCAGAAGGTGTTTTATGGCCAGTCTTCAAATAAGGTTGCTTTTTTCTTTCCATTTAGACCTAGAGGGTGCTGTTAAAAATAAAACATTTTAGCATACATTTGGCCATTGTTCATAAAGATTTAGTTTTATGCATAGAGTGTGATTCCAGTTACACTTGAAGGAAAATTGTCTCACATAATATTGTCTCGCATACAGAAATAACAGAATGGTGAAAATGGGATTGAAGTCAAAACAATCAAGTGGAAAATGTATCTTGCAGTGTGTATATACAGACAGAAAGTAATGAGTTCACCGAACAGGCCTTTTTTAGGATCAGTCCAAGTTTCTTCAGGGAGAAGTGATCTCCCGATGCAGTTTCAATACCTACTAAATAAAGTGATAAGGCAAATATGAAGCAAGCTGATATCTTTAATGTATAATAGGCCATTAATTTCCTTGAAAAAATCATGCCTCTAATATATGCTTTTTGGCATTTTTCCATCTTTGAGTTTTCACTCAATGTGTTTAGTTATGTCACTTATGTGCCATAAAATGTCATAATGTTATTGATCTAACGTCAGGTCAATGGCATAAGAAAGCTTTGGAATGACAACTTGAGTAGAGGGATTGCTAAATTTAAACTGATGTGTTTGCCTTCCTGTCAAAATACTGCATGATCCTTCAGCTCATCTAGCCACCTGCCTGCCTGAACCAAAAGGCAATGCATCAATCAATATTGTTTGAAACAAGCTGTATTGTTCCTTTGTGGCTTTTGGCTTTGTTTTCTTCCTAACCCACTTTCTTCAAATCTAAATATCAGGTTATAAAGATACTTATTGCACCTTAATATGCTTTGGAGCATAGAAAGGGCATATTGGCACTCATACACTATAGGTCAACTCATCAGCAACTAAACTGAATAGTTAAGGCTGCTAATACATCATCAGCTTAGAGGTCACATTACATTTCTCCCCACTTCATCAGTCCATTAGAAATGAATCATATTAACATGTGATTTGTTTGTGAATTACAAATGTGGTATTTGATTGTGAGAGTATAGAACTGTTCTGTTCCCACCAAAATTTGTTTTCTCAGTTGTGTTGGTTGGATTTTTCTATATAATCTGCCTGCTTTTGGTAAAGTCATTGTCAGTGGCTTCTCTTTTCAGTGGTGGAAAAAAAGCCCTTGTTTCTGTTGCCCATTTCCCACTTCAGGTTTGTGACAGCTGAGGGGTTTTGAAGCAGCAAGCTTCTTTGTGTGGCCACATGCTGTTTTGCTGTGTGCAGGTACCAGATGTCATAAGGTATCTAATACATCAGTCTGCAATATGACAGGGCCCACAGGAGGTCTGTGTGCTTCAGGAGTGGCTATTTCTGTCTCACCTGGACCCCACATGAGGTCACAGAATTAGAATCATGGAATGGTTTAGTTTGGAAAGGACTTTGAGATCATCCAGTTCCAACCCCCTGACATGGGCAGGGACACCTTCCACTAGTCTAGGTTGCTTCAAGCCCTGTCCAACCTGGCCTTGAGCACTGCCAGGGATGGGGCAGCTACAACATCCTTGGGCATCTTGTTTCAGTGCCTCACCACTCCCACAGTAAAGAATTTCTTCCTTATGCCTAACCTGTATCTCAAATGGTGGTAATTCTTGACCAATGGGCAACTGAATCAAACCTAGAGTAATTAGGGCATGATTTCCTTCACCTTCCTTTGATATATTTTTCAGGATAAAAACCTTCCATACCAGACAATTAAATGTGTTGGATAACTTGTTCCCTGTTTCACTCCATTGATTTAAAAGGCAGTTTAAGTGGGCCTTCTCAGGAAGCAGGTGTTTGTTCCATTGTCATTTACATTTGATTGATGAGTCTGACCTCTCTTGCCAGGGGAGGGTTCTTCTTACTTGAGATTTGTATGGTGGAGGTAGATGCTCGCTTTTTTCTTTGTTAGTAAACTCTTGTGTCAGCCAGTAATATACTAGCTAAGAAAGCACAGCGCATTCCCCATTTTTCTTTTGCCTTCAAAACAGAAGAATTAAAAATAAATGTCTTCATTTTGACATTTTTATCTGAAGCATTTTCCATTAGAATTTCAAAATGGGTTTGTCTGAAAAATGGATTGAAATTAATTTTTAAAAGATGTCCAAAGAAGAGAAAATATTTAACTTCAATTGGAAATGAAAAATATTGTTGAAGTTTCCCTTCCACTTGCTAAGAAAACAAATAAAAAATCAACAAGTTAACTCATATTTACTTCATCTTTCAAGGCAGCTAGTAAGAAAAAAGTAAATTATACACACTTGTCTTAATACCAAGAGAAACTCTGCTCTATCCCAAGCTCTGCCTGCTCCTCCGTATCACATTGCAGCCTTCTTTGAGCCACGCTGCTTCACTGAGCAGCCTACCTCATGGGTAAACATGAGTGCACATATTTGGGAAAGAAAACCCAATAAACCATCCCTCGCATAAAAAGGACCACCATCAAAATAAGAGGGAAAGAAAGGGGGGGGGGGTGGATGGTGTTTGCTAGGATAGGAAAAAACACTGAGGTTTAATTAACTGTGCAGATGGATTGTTTCACCCAAGAGATGGGGAAAAATAAACCTGAGGCATTTTGTATAACCTGCATGTTGTATAACTGAGTAAGAGTCTTCCTAACCCAGCAGTGTGATGCCTCACAATTACTGGTGATTCTCTGACATTTTCTTCTCAAGAGCTTGGAGAAGGTCTTGCAGTGACAGCCAGCCAGAGGTTGGAAAGGTCATCTCTGGGGCTGTTTGAGAAGATGTGTTCTTGAAAAGGGATTGGAAAATTATGCCTGAAAATTACAACTTGTGCATCTGAAATGCTGTAATCAGAGCTGTATCCTCAGATGGCTTCCCAAGCTGAAGCTGCAACCAGTGCTGTTCCCATCCTGTCCCACCCCAGCTGCTTCCAGGCTCATTCAGACACCCATCCATGTAAATGAGCTGCATCCAGGCTCTTCACTGCTTTTACAGAGCTGTCCTTAATTTATTTGTGCTCACAGCCTCGTGTTAATGCCATGGTCCCTTCCATAGCTGTTAGGGATGTGACTTTCAGGAAGCCAGTCACTGCATGGCTTGATAATGTCCACTTGCTCTCCAGGACCATTTCCCACTTGGAGTTTGCGACAGATGAGGGGTTTTGCAGCAGCAGGCTTCTTTGTGTGGCCACATGCTGTTTTGCTGCTTGCCAAAGCTGTGAATGGGCTGGAGTCTGATGGAGCAGAGAGAACTGCTAGAGGACCAGATTATCCTTGCGTTCATGGCAAAAGGGTTTAGAGCACAATGAGCTGTTTATAGGAAATGGCAGCAGAAACAAGCAAATTACTTCCTTTTTCAACCTTTATTTTTGGGGAAAGACAGGAGTTATTCCAGATCTCTCACAAATTAGAGATGATCCATCTTTCATAATTTTTCAGTTTTAAGTTGCATCAGATATATGAGAAATTGGATGACGTATTATGCTGCAAATTATTACTATTAATAGGAAGAATAATAATACACATTTACTTTCTTTGCATAAAATATGATAGTTTTATGTTGAGATCTGTAGGATATACCTCGGTAAATGGTTCCTGTGATGTGCTCTGGCACTATCCTGTTGCCAATCCCGGGTGCTTGTGAGAAAAACATAGCAAAAGCTATGCAAACAAGCTGACCACAGGAAGTGCTCCTTTGCCTGCTTGTTAGGCAGAAGTTTGCTGTTTGCTTGCAAGTTTTAATGTGGGAGTCCTTAGACTCCTTATTAAGCACTGACATTCACCTTTTTCCAAATATACATTCCATCCCTTTATCTCAGCTTGGGGGATTCTGATGTCTTTCAGGTACCTTTAAAAGGGCAGGAGGGAAACAGGATGTCAGAAGACAGTAAAGAAAGCACTATTAAATGAACGTTCTTACTCATGGACTGTTGCTTACAGTTTTTAAGATCAGATGGGTGTTTTCTTATACTGCAATGTGTACCACCTAACATTTGTTTACAGCACAGTTGTGTTAAAAGTATTTTAAGTTCTAGTTTATTTACAAAGCAGCACTTTGTAGACATCCATTGACCAGCGAAGAAGAATATATTACAGGAGAATTATGCTGCTATACTCAGAAAATGGCAATGAATATATATATTTAGAATGTATGCTGGGAGTAGTATTTGTTTTGTAGAAACACCTCTAGGTTTTAAGGTCTTCAGCGTGTGTGTGTGGATTATTTACATTTCTCAACCAATAATTCTGAGTCAATGAACATTTTTTATTCTTATTTTCATGGAATATCTATGTGTATGCCTGTGTATATGAGCATAATTTTTCTATACAAAAAATTCCTGTTGGAAAATAACGGTTTCAACCAGCACTGATAGAGTTAAGTTTTAGAAACAAGAGAATTCCCTGAAGTACCATGAAGTTGAAGACAACAAAGTAATGTTTCAGGTGGCATTATAGTTAAGTTGCTCTTATTTGAGATTACAAAGTAATGAAACAGTTGAAAACCCATCAATATTGAAACAAAGACTGAAAGTAGAGCCAAGAGGTGTTCCCTGGGTTGGGTAGTTCAACAGATCAAGACAAGGTGGAATGGAATAATCCAAAGAGAATATCACAGTCTTTTAAACATTGACTGTCAGTGCTTAACATCCTCCAGTTACTTTTCATAAGAAATGCATGCTACAGAATCGGCTATTGAAATACACCAACTGCTGAGTGTAGTCCACCTCTACCAGGCTGACAGAGGTTGGATGAGTTATTTGGATATTATATCTGTATGAAGCACTCAAATAAACCTCATAGAGAGAGAATGATGCTTGTGAGAAATGCATGAGTTGAAAATGACAATGAAAACTAATTCTTGAAAGACCGAATCTAAGCGAAGATGGAGAGAAATACTTGGAAAGGGCGAATCTTTCCTCTTACTGTAGCTGAACTGTGAAAAGGAATAAGCATAACACAGTAAAGTCTGAATACACGCTGGGGTCCTGTACAAAGATTTATTGTAAAGCAGAAGAAAATCAGCTGTGTTTCTTTAAAGAAGCATTATTTCCTTTGCTATTGGTATCTCTCTCCTGGAATCATGCCTATACAGCATGCAGGTTTTGTGTGGAGACATACAAAGAAGCTGGGCTACTATGCTCAGTAATGCAAGATTCATGAGGGCAGAGAGAGAGGGAAAAAGCAGCTTGATTTTGTAGCCCAGTGATCCAGTCATTCACATGAGGGTTTAGTCTGTGTTCCTGATGTTGTTCACATGTTTTATTCAAAGACTATTTAATTCAGTCTTGGTAACAGAGTTTGACGTTGCCATCCCCAAGAAAGGGAGCACAAGCCATGAGGTTCCCAGGTACACTGCTTCCATTTGCAAGCTGTCTATCTTTTGTCCTTAATTTTACTTTTTTTGGAGGATGGATGAAAAGTGGAGGGATGAAAAGTGTCTTTGGTCCTGTCTGGCACCTGTGCAGGCAATTGGTGGATTCTCCTTGCTGGTGGATATTGTGCATTTAAATGCCTTCAGCCTCAGGGAAACTCTCAACTCAGTGTCCCGGCATTTCTCCCTGGGTTGGCACAGAGGTGAGGTGCACCATCCCTGCCCAGCTTTGAGAGAAAAGAGGGAGCCAGTCACTCCTGTGCCAAACAGAGATAGCTCCTCTTCTAAAAGGAGATTTAGTACCATGGAAATGCTCATGCTAGTGCCCCATGAGTGTTAACTTAAAGTAAGCATAGAACCACAGACTGATTTGAGTATGAAGGGACCTTAAAGCTCATCCATTTCCAACCCACTGTCATGGGCATGGGGATCTTCCACTACAGCAGGTTGCTCCAAGACTCATCCAACCTGGCCTTAAACACTGCCAGGGATGGGGCAGCCAAAGCTTCTCTGGGCACCTTGTGCCAGTGCCTCAGCACCCTCATAGGGAAAAGCTTATTCCTCATCTGTCATCTCAATCTACCCTTTGTCAAGTTAAAGCCATTTTCTGTTTTAGTGTCCCTACAGGCCCTTATAAAAAGTCCCTCTGCAATCCTCAATCAGTAGGTGCATCCCAAATCTGTCTAATCTTATGTTGGCTTCTCTGCACCATTTTGTGGAAAACCTAATAGGATTTCATCCTTGTTGTCAGAAGCATTGGCCTTCCTCTGGGATGAATTCTTTTCAAACATTGCACTAGAAACCACCTAAATGGCACACACAGAGTCCTTGCAAGGAACCAAACCAAGCCAAGCCAAACCAACCGTGGCTACTGTTGCACTGACATCCCCACCAACAGGAATCTTGTGTACCAAACATCACAGATGGTACTTCCCAGACCAGCAGTGTCCCAGCACAATCCTACATTGCCGTGAGTTTGCAAAGATCCTTTTTGCTCCTCCGCTGTCAGGAGGCTGGTGCTGCACAATGCAGCAGCAGGAGCACAGGGCTGATTTAAAGCCTGCGTGCAATACAACATGCATAAACACACTGCAGTGAGGCAATTTATTCCCTTTGAGCTATTACAATTCTTGTCTTACCTCATCTTCTTTTAAACAAACTTTGCAATCTTCATCTCAACCATCTCAAATTGTACAAATTACTGTTCAGTAATCAGCATTCTGAATTAGATTAGACAATAAGAACCACAAAACCAAATCTAGTTTAAGGGGTATAAAATCCAAACACATCTTCAGCAGTAACTACATTGCAGTGTCTGTTAGTTCATTCCTTTGTGAAAAGAAAAATCACTTTCTGAATTGTCACAAACCCACAGCCATTTATTTATCCATTTGAGAATCAGAACTACTTTTAGCAACACTGAGCTGTAATGGAACTGTTCAGTTTGTTTACCCTCTATCCTCCAGCCCTGAAAGGCATCCAGATTATAAGATTTTGGATCAGAGGAAAATTCAGCTGGCATAAATCTACCTGGCTCCCCTTACTTCTGGTGGCATGGATGCATCTGAATCCCATACAGTTGATGAGCAGGACATCTGATGTTGTTAAATGACACATGCCATCAACTTCTGTATAGAATCAAGGACTTTTGTTTTGTTCTGGAATGAAAATCAAACTCCAGATACTGGTCCAAGCAAGTGGGAAGAAATGGGAAAAGTCTTAAAAAATAAATAGAAAAACAGCTTTTTTTTTTCTAAATGTAAGTGGAAGTTGTTGCTCTCTGATGGTTGGGAGGTAGGAAATAACAACTCAGGAAATAACCAGTGCTAACAGCTAGTTTGGACAGAGCCTTGGGTGACATTGTCTAGGGTGAAGCATCCCTCCCCATGGCATGGGGTTGGAACTGGATGATCTTAAGGTCCGTTCCAACCCAAACTGTTCTATAATTCTAATGGGAGAACCTGTAAAGTCACCATCTTCACTGTATCAGCTCTATAGACTCCGTAAAGGAATTGGCTTTCTGGGCTGATATTTTCAAAGCAAGTTATAAACTAGTAGGACAATATTTGTAAGGTTTGATTACTGTTTTTTGGGAAACATCTTATTGAACCTATATATATATAATATTTTCTATATTAGAATAATGATACAAATGAGTCAGTTCTTTTCCCTGAAAATGTGATAGCTTAATGAAATGCACACTTACTATAAAGACTATTGCTAAAGCAGCACAGAAATGTGATTTACTGTCTCATACTGAAAATAAAGATCCTTTCTAACTTACTCTCTTTGCTGCCAAACTGATAAAATCCTCAGCTGGTGCACATTAGCATGGCTTCTGTAGCCCATTGCTTCTAGAACTGCTGTAGTGTATTGCACAATCTGGATTTGTGGTTTCTACTGATCAGTCATGCTTGCTCTCTTTTTTGTCTGAAAAGAGAATGCCTCTTTTTATAAGCAGCATCTGAGATTAATGACTATGTTCACCCAGTCCTTAGTTTACTTAAAAGCTGGCTTGTCAGGTGTCTTGCTCTTCCTCCTAACGTTATATATGTCAGTCAATAAAGACTTCTGTTGTTAAATAGGAGTTTATTAATAAGCATGTATGAAGAGGGGAAACTCAAAGAAGAGATTAAATAAAACCCATCCTCGACATCCCAAAAACCACAGTTGTCTTGGTTATGGTTTAGTTTGTTTTTCTGCAGCATTTGCAGCAGTGAGAAGCCCAAGTGAACATATTATTGCAAGTCTTGAGTCTCTGTTAGGAGACTTCACAGCAGCCTTCCAGCATCTGAAGGGGTCCTACAAGGATCCTGAAGAAGAACTGCTCTTCAGGGACTGTAGCAATTTGACAAGGGGTGGTGGGTTCAAGCTTAAACAGGGGAACTTTAGGTTAGATATAAGGAAGAAGTTCATTACTGTGAGGATGGTGAGACATTGGAAGAGGTTGCCCCAAGAAGTGGTAAATGCTCCATCCCTGGCAGTCTTCAAGGCCAGGTTGGAGAGAGCCTTGTGTGACATGGTCTAATCTGAGGAATTCATGCCCATGGCAGGGGGCTTAGAATCAGATAATCTTAAGGTCTTTTCCAACTCAAACTGTTCTGTGATTCAATGATTCCTTAGGTGAGTTTTCTTTCAATACTGAAAAACATGTGAGTTTGATACTAAGATTTTGCTGTGCCCTCTTTCTATGCTGATTCAAATTTAAAATTTGACTAAAATAGTATTCTATAAAACAAGTTGTGTTGCAAGTACAGGAATCAGCAACATCCACACTTATCTTCTAGTGTGTGTAAACCCTATGAAGACCAAAAGATAAATTTATGCATTGAAGCTAAACAAAATCTAAGCACTTTCATAGACATAATTGGGGAAGTACATGCATTTTCCTCTACTTTTATTAGATGATTTTTCCTTTTAATTGTTCAGTATTTGAAAAAATACCATTGTCTTTTAGTTTAAGTGTTGATATTTTACTTCAGTTGAATTTCCATGTTCAGAAGGAATGTTGTGTGGGAGAAAAAAGGAACCTGTCACCTCCCCATACCATTATTGATGCTTTGTGCATCAACATGTTACGTGGTTGATATGCCAAAATATTTCCTCTGCATAGCAGTTTTACTGTGATGATTTATTTTACTAGTGTGTTCAACCTGCATTATAAAGGTCTGGATGCACTGGATGCTTTCCTGGACCTGTGTTGTTTGATCAACAGTGCCCCTTTTGCAGTATGGTAGCTTTCCTCCTGCTTCTGCATATTGTTCTTCTTTCTGAAAGAAGGACTTTTCTTTGCAGGAAACAGAGAGTCCAGGCATGCAGTAAGACATGTCTTTATCCTTCAATTATATTGCAATAGAATTCAAATCAAGGACAAATTTTCTTCTCAAATCCTCTTTCTCAGTAGGAGAGATATCAGGGCAGATTCCCACAACAGGACATTTTTCCCTTGTCCTCCTTTCAGCCCTTGGGAATCCCTTGATCTGGCATCCCCTTCTACTCTCATCTTTCATTCAGGTGCTTTTCAACCTCCCGTATCTTCCTTTAGGCTTTTGCCTCTTCACAATTCTTTTCACAACTTGGTCTATGTGCTGCATTATTTAATTTTAGCTACATATTACCAATAAGCCCAGAATAGAGTTTCTCCAGGGCAATATCTCTGCTTGTACATGGTTCTTCACGGTGCCATCCTGTATTAGCCACTAGTTATAATGATTAACAAATTACTAGTAACAGCGTTGCTGTTATCACATGTTTAGGTTTATTTCTATGTCACTACACTGCTATTTGCTTTATTCAGTGCTACAACAGCTCATCTCCTTTTGTAAAACTTACTGTTTCTCCCTTCACATTCATCACAGTTTAGCACTAGTTATTTGCAATATCTATTCTCAAATAAGCTATCTATCCAGATGGAGTTGTCATCCTCATTTAATTTTCATTTCAGAGCAGTGTCACTGTCAGGCAAACTCTGGGTCAGCTCTGATACAGTGAAAATGACAACTGCAACAAGCAAAGCTGTCATGATCCAGCAGGGACTATCAATGATTTCATTTTCTTTTAAGGAAGATGGAATTTAGTGGGCATAAGGGATGTGGCAAACAGGGAGACTTTAAAAAATATAAAGTTGTTATCTACTGTAAGGAAGTAAAATAATTAAACCAGCAAATATGCCTGAAAAGGAACAAATCACTTTGGACAGCTTGGCTAACAGCACAGTCTTATTCTGTATGCAATGTAGGTGTTAAGAAACAAATTGGTATTTTGAAGTATGGCAGCAGAGAATGAGAATTGATAAATAGGAAAATAACATCAATATTATGCAATTACTGTCTGTGTGGGGTGGGGGAGCTGGAGTCTGCAGAGAGTTATAGGAGCCAAACCACACAAATGCAAAAAGTTTGCAGGTGTTATTTAATTCTTATGGAAAGTTGAAGGGCACAGATACACAAACCCAGAAAAGTGATGGTTCTCTAGAGACTGTGAACATAAAATGGGAAAGAATGGAAGATGAAATGTAAGGTTCTATAGCTGATGGGGATATGATAAGGCACTGGCATAGGTTGTTCAAGGAAGTGGTAAATGCTCCATCCTCAGCAGTGTTCAAGGCCAGGTTGGACAGAGCCTTGGGAGACATGGTCTAGTGTGAGGTGTCCCTGCCCATGGCAGGGGGTTGGAACTGGATGATCTTAAGGTCCTTTCCAACCCAAGCCATTCTGTGATTCCATGATTTCCTCCAAACTTCAGGTTGCAATATTTTTCAAAGAATTTCTATACTGTTCAAAGGGGAAATAGAAGGTCTTGTAGAAAGTGAATGAAAAGATATTTTAGTAGTCTTTCTTTATAAATAAAATCAATTTTGGTAGTTGTTTTTTTTTTAAATAAAAAGTATTACTTTAAACCATTTTTTTTAACTCTTATTTATATATGAGAAAAATATTCAGAGAAAAGAAGATGAAGGAACAAAAGGCAAATAAACTGACATCAGAATAAGAAGGAAAAACATATAAATGCTTTTTGTTTCATTCTGTTAGTTTAAAGTATGGCTTTTCCCATTACTTTGAAGTATCTATGACTCTGTGAAGTGATTTCTTAATCTCTGGAGTTTTATACAAGACCTGTAGGAAACTCAGTGCTTGAGTCTCTCTGCCTGCAGAATTATTTGGCTTGTTCCTAGTAAGAGCTGAAGATTGAGCGAACGGGTGTGTGCTGCAGATGACCAGGGAGTTTGAGCATGGGCATGAACTCAAGCTGAGCTAAATCGACAGCACAGATAGAGTCTCTTTCATCTAACATTATGATAGCCCAAATTTTCCAGAGCTACATGTTGTCACATTTCATTGGCATATAAAAGAATTTGATGAAATACTTTAAATGAAATTCTGGCCTGGAGACAAGCAAATGTGATAGTAAAATATCCTGAAGCAGATTAAAATGAAAAAGTCTGGTTTTAGAATCCAGCAAAGAGAAAGAAATGGATGCAGTGCTAAACACTATGGGGATTTTTGGTGTAGATTTTTGCTATGGATGCACAAAAAATCCAAATCAGAATTGTTTAAGAATTTATGCTCTACATCAAAACAAAAATAACTAAATAGAGCCATGAGGCCAACTTTCCATAGCCACTGTTTGGAAATAAGTACTATGTGATATGTGGATTTTTCCTCTTAAATAAAAGCCCTTATAGAGAAGTAGTAGTGTAGGTTGGTTCTTATATTAAAAAATGTAAGATGAAGTCTTGACAGTGGCAATGTAAAACCAGATACAAGGAAAAACTCACCAGAAGAGCAGCAACAGTTATGCCAAAAGGACATAGTTATGTCAAAGACAGTTACACCAAAAGCAATAATTAACCAAAAGCAAATCCAGTAAGCAAACAAGATACCCTATTCTGAAGAAGATAGGAGGGAAAAACGTGAGGAACTCAGAGTTCATATTGTGTTGTGACTGCAGCAGAAACATCTGATTTTATTCTCCTTCTTGAATCCTTTAAGGATCTCTCTTTTTTCATCTCTCGCAGTTACTCTCTCGAAGCTATGTAGCATATCTTTATATGTTCTGATTCTTCTTTATAAATTAAATAAGCTTTAGTTAACTTATTTCCCAGCAACAATTTTTATGTATTTGAGAAAATACATTTCCAAACCATAATACCAGGACAGTCTCAATATTGTAAAGCCTGAGTGGATTAAGGCTAAAGTTAAAGCATCTTGGAAAAATCACACCTTTAAGTCTGGATCATAAGCTTATAATAATCAGGAGAGCTTCATTTATGTCCACTGTGTGACATGTCTCCTGTGTTCTGTGGGTAAGCTTCAAAGGCTGGGTCAATGTTGATTTTCATACTGGCAATAAGATGTTACTTCATCCTTAATTATAAATCATATTGTTTCTAAATGGAAAGGAGTATGATAACAAAATCAATGAGGGCTTAAAGGAGACTAGAGGTTGTTTCCTACCCTTACACCTGCTTACAGGCACCTTCTCTTAGAAAACTTGATTCTTCATGTTTATATCTCTTTTAAATTTATCTCAAGAATCATGATCCACTGGCCAGTTACCTTAATATAAAGTCTAAAAGGAGGCATGCAGTTCTTTTGAGACATTGCAGGAAAATTTCTATGTTCAATAATATCTTTTTAAATAGGCACATACAAATCCCTCCCCGCTGAAGCTATAAAATGCCCCCGTAAATGTCAACACCAGTGCTGGCCAGGTGTACTCAGCAGCAGAAAATCAGGCCTCCGGAAACACCTTTATTAGAAATGCTCCCATAGGAAGCATTTACCTGGGAAATGCCTTTTCTTAATAGGAAGAAAAACCTCAGAAGCATTGCTGCATTCCTTTCCTGATGAAACATTCTTCCTTCAGCAACACACTAAAATTCAAGGCTGACTGATAATGCAATAAATATGGAGGTAGGGAGAGAAGAGGACAGACAGGGAGGGTGGAAGGAGAACAGATTTCATGAATACAGATATATTTTTGTATATACATATATACACACCAAATAGAAATACAAACTGGAATGAGCTTTGCAGTTTGTTGAGGCTAATGGGGAAGAGTGTTAACAGCTTTAAGCATCAAAATAAAAAAGAGAGGAGGGGAGTTTTAATGGTGCTGAGTCTGAGGGAGCTAAGGTCACAAAATGCCACCTACTAAAAACATCATTATTGCAGGGGTTTTGTGCCTAAAGGGTCAATCCAACCAGTATTAATAATTATAAAATCTAAGTGGAGTAAACCTGTGACTGAGTGTGCTCTCATTACTGTGAAGTTCAATGGACTGGATGGAACAGATAAATCATGAAAGAAGGCTTGGTCAAAACAAGGAGCAAGGTGCTTAATTTCGATAGATCTCTGAAGATTTTGGCCCAGGACATTCTGTTTTGGATAATGTAGATGAATGGTAGATGACAATAAACCAATGGTGCCTTTCTCATGCATAAGTAATAATGTTGTCTCCTGCCATAGCAGTAATTACCACCATAATCCCTGTTCAGATCAGAGAGAAAAAATGCAATTGTATTGGTTTTAAGCCCTTTTGAGACTTCAATAGCTTTAAAAACCAAACATCAAAGCTGTGAATCTCTGTGTGGGTAAGCAATTCTTTTCTGTGTGTAGTACAAAAGGTTTAGGTTAGATTGATGTAATTTGCATTAGGTGCTTATTTGCCTTGTTTGATCCTACAGACAAACAGAACATGTGTCAATGACATTGCTTTTTTTTTCCTCATTGTGGTTATAAGAGATGAACAAGATCTCTAAGATATGATCCAGAAAATAATTGTAATTGGAAACCCAAACAGATTTATACTGATAAATGATTTACAGATATAGCACCCATATCCTGGGCTGCATCAAAAGGAGTATGACCAGCAGGTCAAAGAAGATGATCCTGCTCCTCTACTCTGCTCTCGTGAGACCTCACTTGAAGTATTGTGGGCAGTTCTGGTGTCCTCAACATAAAAAGGACATGCAATTGTTGGAACAAGTCCAAAGGAGGGCCACGAGGATGATGAGGGGACTGGAGCACCTCCTGTATGAAGATAGGGTGAGAAAGTTGGGGCTGTTCAGCCTGGAGAAGAGAAGGCTGCG
>JAOEHX010051319.1:0-14886 GCA_025448015.1 Bolborhynchus lineola
TTCTCAGAAAAAAATAATGCTTGTGTTTTTTTTTTTTTTTTTTTTTTTCAGATAAACCTTACAAAATTATCTTTCTTACAGTAATCTGATTAGGAACCATTATAAAGAGATGCATTTCACCAATACACTACATGACTGCAGGTGCTTCAACACAACTACAGTTCTTCCTATGTAATACTGGAAAGACAGAGTAAGAAAATTCCCAGTGAGCACAGGACTACACCTTCTCATAAAGGCATTGAGGGAAATATGAATATGAAAAGCAAATTATGTATTGACAGAACTTTAAACTTTCCAAACTATGCTTATCACTTGAGCCCACTGGGATCAAATCCTCTCCCAGAGATATGCTTCTGTTAATTTCGCACTGAAAAAAATCCAGGATTATGGGAAAACCAGGTGATTTTATTCCCCAAAAGCCAAACTACATACATACATAGATACTCAAAGTGATATTTTGTAGGAGAAAGTACTTTTTAACTCACTGGTTAAAATCCGGTCAAAGAAATTCAACACAATCTTCTTTTATTCTCAGATAGACATATTACCTTACAGTTACTTCAAGGCAGCAGGATAAGATCAACCATGGAACTGAAAAGCAGGTAACACAGATTACAAACTGCATGTGTGTCAAAACCTATTTCTCCCCACAGTTATCTGAAGATTGCAATGCAACTGCAAGTTTATGCTACTGCAGGATGGAATTTCTGGATGCTGCTGCTAACTTGCTGCATCACCTTTAGTATCTCTAAAGATGGCAAAGCTGAAAGGATATGATTGCCGAGCTACTTCCATATGTCCAGAGGTGATGGGGTGAATTTGCTGATGAACCTCAGGTGCCATCCAAACTGCACCATTCTTGATCTACTTAGAATACCTCTGCCTCAAGGAAGCACTTTCCACAGCCTTAAATTCACTTAAAATGCAAATTAAGAAAAGCATCATCTGTGATGCCAACAACAGCTTTTTAAAACCAATGAATAAGATTAACCAATTTCAGTGAAAAGCACAAAGTTCCTCTCCGTTTAAACTAACTCATTAAACTCCCTTATCTGCTGATGTTATTAAGGCTAAATAATTGGTATGTAATTTCTTCTACTGAATCAGTAACCTGTCAGGGAAGTTAATCTAAACATTTTCAACTAAAGGACCCCTCTTTCCCTGTTCCCTATTTTACACCCAGGATATTTGAATAGAAAAGTAGAATCTCACATACCTGTGTGATTTCTCTCACTGTCTGTCACAAAGTTATGGGAGTGTAATGTAAAAATAAGCATTAGTAAAAGTAGCAGGGGAAAGTGCTGGTGCATGACTTATGTGTGCTTTACAGAATAGATGGCTAGAAAGTTCACTAAGTCCCTATTGCCACATTGCAGCTACTATATATATGAAATCTATGCTTCAGTTCACATTTTCCTTACAAATCACTGAAACTTGTTCTATAACCTGTCCAATTCTGCCAGTAGTAAGCAGATGCTACCAGTGTGATATAATCTGTATAAACTTTGCTGATTTATAAGTTTATATTATACTGGAATCTTCTGTCTCTCAGTTGTTTTAATCCACTGGGCAGCTACTGTTGTTTTTACCAAGGACATCAGGAACTGCACCACACCTTTATAAGATACTCAGTTCCATAGTTGTGGGAAGGGATCAAATGCAATTTATTATAGTCACTATGTGGGCAGACCACTTGCCTCTGACATGGATAAAGCTAAAAAAACCATTTTGACAGCTCCCAGCAGCAAACCTGCCAAATATTCAGCAGATAAATGAACAGGGGACATCCCCTGGCCCCCTTAGAAAAAAAAAAAAAAAAAAAACAAAAAAAAAAGAGGTAGAGGTTGAAGGCTCAGGTACAGGACCTTCTTTTACCTTCAGCTGCAACCCTCTTACATACTGTCACATACAGTGACCTTTTCCTTGCAGCCTTCTGCTGCAGTTTCCAAGGAGCAGTTTCAAAAATTACAGTCTACTGGCTACATTTGCTGTACCAGCCTCACATTGCATTTCCTCAATGCTCAACAGTCATCCATAGCACAAGAGATTGGTATCATCAGTAGCAGAGTTAAATCACAGAGGGGCTCGTCCAAAAGTCCAGCAAATTACTGTTCAGTAATTGCTGCTCATGGGTAAACTTTGCATTTTGAGAAACACCCTGGAAATAAAACAAATTCACATCTCCATAAGGATTACAAGAAACTAATGGGTTTCTTCGGCCATCCACGCTGACCTTTTTCTTCCACCCGAACTCCACCTCTCTCCTGGGACTTAATCACAAGCTCTTTGTTCTACCCTGGTGCAAGAAAGTTCCCCATGGACTCAAAGGCCTTAGCTTTATCTCACCTGCTTCTGTGCAGCTCAGTGAGTTATCTAGGGTAGGAATCCTGTTACTACAGGCTTTTGCTACCTTCACAGGAAAGAAAGAGGTACATGAGAGAAAACACGGTGGGGAAGTATTCATTTTCCTCTAAGACAGCAGAACTTTGTGCTACTCTACAGTTAAAGCTTTTGCCTGCTACATGGGGAAACACTGGGATCTACCAGATCCTAAAGGTTATCAGTTGTTACCTACCCTACACACTCTCAATAGTAAAGAACTTCTTTGCATCCTAAAAACACCTTTATTAGAAATACATATAGCAGGTGAGAAAAGGAGAAAGCAGGTGAGCTTATGCAAGACAGAATCATGCAATGAAAACAGATTACAAGGACAGCCAGACTACAAACTATTTGGTACTTTGAGAAGCACACTAACAGTAGAAAAAATGAATGCTTAACTGCAGATGACCTTTCACAGATGCCAGCTGCTGCTCACATGAAAACCCGATTAAACTCATCAGCCATTCTCCATGAAGAAGACTGCACAAGTTAGTGTGTGTTATGTCATATATCACACTGAAACAAGATCAGGAAATGAAAAGAGTAACATAGCTCTGCACAGGAGCTACCGGAAATGCCAAATGCACAAGTAAAAGCTGGAAGGTGCTTCCACAGAGCTAGGGAAAAAAACCCAACCATCAGTAAAAAGGGTAAAATGAAAGAGTGCCCTGAAATCTGCTGCAGTGACGCGACACAGCCTCTGGAGAGGAAAAAGAATAAAAAAGGTAAAAAAGAGGGGGAGGGTGGAAGGGGCAGTGGAGATCGGAGACATCCCATGTCTTAAAATAATCTCTGGGTCTTGAAAAATGACTTTTTCCAAGCACCAAGATTCAAATTGCAGGTTTGAAGGAGACAGCAGATTATTCACAGCTAGAAAAAGTGTTACTATCACCTCACACACGACACGCATGTATTCTCTAATTAAGTATGTCTATGCTGTGAGAAAATAATGAAATCTTGGACAAAAGTATTACACAGATATAATTACTAACTCAGGGTAAATCAACTTCTGTTATTCTTGTCTCCAGAAGAGATTACTTTTTCAAATAAGAGTCACAGAGGAAGAAGGAGCTGCTACAACAAACAGTGTGCATTATTTTTCGTTGGATCAAGCAGATATAAATGTGGTGCAGTCTGCTAATGTTTGAGAATTAGTTTCTATATAAGTTCTGGGAAAAAATAAAATTAAAATCAGAAACAAGACTTGCTTTATGCTAATACCAAAGTATTAGCTGGAAACAGGTCACCTGCTTAAATCCGATTTTTTTAATAGTCACGGCAAAACTATAAACATAAAAAAAAAACCTTAAATCTTCTTCCTCTTACTGAGTGTAATTCTGCCCAGTTTCACTGCTAGGTAATTTATTTCAGCTCACAGAGATACAAGACTATAGGAAACATCTACACTGGAAATCCTTACTGCTGAATTAATAGGAATAAACAGCACAAGCTGAGCTAAAGCAGACTGAATCTCCAATTTTAATAAGCCCTGGAATATATGTCCCATGTAACACAAATATGGATGTGCAGTCTGACTTGAAGATGGACCTCTCTTTGGACTTTAAAATTTACTTACATCTTCCTCTCTGCAGTGAAGCATTACTGTATACAATTTGCCCCAAATTACTGCAGGTGCAAAATGAGGGACCAAGGCACAGCAGAAGAGTCTCAGAGTGTGCTCTATAACAGTAAATCAAAATTCCATATATAAGTGTATTTAGCAACTTAAATGGAAGGCCTTTAGTACATCAGAGATTACACTGTACATGCAAACAGTCATTGTGAGGGAATGCCAGAAAAAAAGCCTCTGTTTCTCAAAAGCAATAAACATTATGACACTGAGTTTTTTTCCAGTTTAGTTTGCTGCCTAATGAGGATGAGGTAATGTATGAATGTACTCATCAGTAAAGGGTAAATTTCTGAATTCATGTTTTTGAGAAAGAACCCACTGTTGCAGACTGGCATTTTAATGGAATATTGCTGCATTAAACAATGCAACCTTTTTCATATGCAGTTCAACAACAGACAGGTTAACTAGCACTTCAATTCCAAAGAGCACTCTAAACCAACCCACATGTAGAGGTCTTCAGCTGCATAAAACTACAGTCCAATACTTCAGCTTTGATCCTTCAGGAATACTGAGTAAATCAGAGAAGAATCCTTGTGCTCTGAAAATTCCTACATAGATAAAAAAAAAAAACAGTGAAAATCGAAGGCTAAAATAGCCACCTTCTACTCATGCTTTGTACATATCAAAGTCTGTTTATATAGGTGTATCTGTGGGAAACTAACTACTACTGTGTCACTCCCCTCTCCCACCCTTCAATCCCACATCTTGCTAGATTGGTTATACTAATCTTAACCTCAAGCTTCACTTTCAGCAGTCTCAGACTGGCCACATTTCCAATTAGCTGAACCATCATTTAATATCAGATGAATCTTTATTCTGCAAAGTGTTGCAAATCTTTAATTGGGCTTGAGACTTTGAAAAGATGTATATAATTATTTCTTCAGAATGTCATGGAGGGAGAAGTGAAGCAGAAAATGGACTATCACACTAGAGTACCACCCGCTTAACACACAACTTAAGCAGGTAAGATTCAGACATATACCTGCTGGTTCCATATTAACACACAGATCACATTCAGTAACTTAATGGCTTGTCAATGCAAGCAAATTTGTACCACTGTTTCGTTGTGTTTTGTTTGTTGTGTTTTGGTTGTTGTTTTGGTTTGGTTTTAAGAACTTATACAAGCTGTAAAAGTGAAATGCTGAAATTCAAAAAAAGGAGCAGGAAGTTGATTACTTCTGCTATTTCCTAAAGACAGGGTACTTCCAATTGAGTCTTCACCATATGTCCTACAATATGTGAAAGCAGACACAAACCTTAAAATAATAGAAAAAAAATATTAAGTAATTGTATTATTCCATTATTCATTAAATATCTTTTCAGGATAGCACAATGTTAACATTACGAAGTTCAGTCTTTCCTCACGCAAAAACATTCAACTCTTACAAGCCTACTCTAAAATAGAAAAAACCCTAAAATTTTAAGATCCCTATATATGTGTGTAAAAATTGAAACAAAACATGGGGGACATGCATAATTACTATGTTGGGTTGGGTTTTTTTCCCCTCAAAAACATTCTTTCACTTACCATATCATACAGTAGCAAACTTGGAATAGAATGATTTCATTTCAGAGTACCTTACCTCTCTTTTAAGGTTTTTGTTAAATGTTTTCACTAGGTACACACAAACACTTCTCTTTGCACGTTTCTAGCAGAAATAAAAAAGGAAAATTGTAAATCAAGGTGCTATAAACCAAAGGAGATAAGAATCAAGAAAGAACTACTGATAATCAAGAATGAGAATACATTATTTCCAGATCTTTCTGAACATCAACAGGGTTTTTTCAGCATATTTATAACAATTTATTTTTTTTTCTTTGGTACAGAAGTATTGATGACATTAAACTCTGACAAGCTAAACATTTGCCATTGCTTGAGGGGGTTGTTGCTGGTGGTTTTGGCTTAGTAAATACTTTCCAATCCCCACAGACTAAATTGGTTTTTGGCATTTCAATGAATAAACAGAACATTACCTAGCTATTACACATTCTTCCCTACCTTGCATTTTTTTGGATAAGATTTCATCAAGACAGTTGAATTTAAGTTCATGCATTACTGATGCATGAAAGGAAAGAAGTATTAGCATTCGTTCCAAGTGGTCTGTATGTGAAACAAAAGTAACTCTACCTACTAACATATGATCAATACCTGACTCATAAGTGCATTTCCCTTCGAAAGGTTCATCTCTCTTCAAAAGGAAATAAACAACTTAAACCTAGAAAGAATAACTCCCATTTTAATTTTATTTAGTGTGTCTAAAAGCTTTACAGTTTTCAACTTTATAATAAACACTCCTACAGCTGAAGTAGCATTAATATAAAATAGTATTACTCTTTCCACAGACATTTTAAAAAAGGAACAGCACAAGAAAGTTTCCTATATGTTTTAAAATTTGTAATAAAAACAGAAGAAGCAATGCTTTGACATTCAGTACAATAAATCCTCACCACACACAACTCATCAGTTAGCCTTGTTGCTACCATTTCCCATTCTGATCTATGGTGAAAGCAAGAGACAGGAAACACTGACAGGACTTAACTTTTCATACTAATGCCCCTCCAACCCACTACACAAAACCAGATTGAAAACCATTGCTTGTTCTCACTTTAATTTAATCATAGAATCACAGAATGGCTAGGGCTGGAAAGGACCTTAAGATCTAGTTCCAACCTCCCTGTCATGGGCAGGGACTCCTCACACTAGACAAAGTCACCCAAGGCTCTGTCCAACTTGGGCTTGAACACTGCCAGGGATGGAGCATTCACAACTTCCTTGGAGCAACCCATTCCAGTACCTCTCCACCCTCACAGTAAAGAAATTCCTCCTTATATCTAACCCAAACTTCCCCTGTTTATGTTTGAAAGCATTATCCCTTGTTCTATCGCTATAGTCCCTGATGAAGAGTCCCTTTCTGGCATCCTTGTAGGCCCCCTTCAGATACTGGAAGGCTGCTATGAGGTCTCCATGCAGCCTTCTCTTCTCCAGGCTGAACAGCCCCAAGTTTCTCAGCCTGTCTTCATACTGGAGGTGCTCCAGTCCCATGATCATCCTCGTGGCACTCCTCTGGACTTGCTTCAACAGCTCCATGTCCTTCTTATGCTGAGGATACCAGAACTGCACGTAGAGCTCCAAGTGGAGTCTCACAAGAGTAGAGTAGAGGGGCAGGATCACCTCCTTCAACCTACTGGTCACACTCCTTTTGATGCAACTCTGGATACGGTTGCCTTTCTGGGAAATTCTTGAAACACTGTTTTGACTGTGCAGCTTTTAATGCAATTAGAAACTCAGATTTAGTTACCATAACTTAGTGATTCACTGAGTTATCAGCTGATCTGTAGTAATAAGCCAGACAAGCAGAATATCAATGTTTTTACCTACCTCTCCTCCTAATTGTTCAAATGTGTTGGAACCCCTGGTAAATACAAGGTAGGCTACTACATGACTGTTCCTGGACAGTAACTCATTAAGATAAATACTTAAGACATACACCTTGATCACTTGTTTAGATTCTTAATCTGAAACAGAATTAATCCATTTCAGCTCATGGTATCATTATTAGACTGTACATGTATTTTTGCTGAATACTCAGTCATTAGCATCAGATAGCCATGTAGCTGCATACAAATAAAAAAACCACAAAACCCAAAGATGGCTCTTGTCTCAAAAATTAAGCATATGACAATGAGAATGATTTCAATAAAATCAAGACCATATCTAAATATCTAATGGGTGAATGAAAATCAAAACATGCCTGCTAAATAGGGAGATAGAGGCCAGGCAAAAAAAAAGGAGTTATCTGCGATGAAGCTATTCACCATATAACTGCTTTCTGTATTCAATCACATGTACCAAAAGTGCATTGGAACAGAAATGCATTATGAAAGCAGAGTTGGCTCCCTAATGGCAACTGGAAAAAGATAGGAAGAAAATCCAAAACTACTGAAAAGCCAGTTTGAAGAAAAATACTGTGATTACTAGCCTACACTACAAAAACTTCAGAAATATACAGCTGCTATTAGTTCCTCAGTAAAGCCAACCACAGTAAAAAGCAATGATTCCAGAGTGCCAGTGTTAAAGACAATTCTTCAGATAATATAAACCACCACAGTTCCAGCTTGTATCAATCAAAGATCATACTAAGAGCCCAAGAATATTAATGAATCGTTCATTGAAGACACTTTCCATTTACAGGTACCTCCTTCAAAAAGAAAGAGAAATCAAGAACACAGACTATGGAACCATTAGGTACACAGCAGACATCTGGCAAAACAATGACAAATGGCAGAATTAACATTTAGATGTAGTTCTATTAAAAAGACAACTCTTCTACTGTGGGAATAAACTCATAAAAGCCCTTGCATTAAATCACTCTCTCACACTAACTCAGTCCTCTTCAATGCAATTTAAACTCATTATGTTAAATGAGCACTAGGATAATTGCAATAAAATAAACGTAAGTGCTGTTTTTATGCTTGCCTACCAGGTAAATCACCCATTTAAAAATATTACAGCTCTATCTGTTGCAGAGTACTTAAACATACACATTTAAAAGTTGGTGGTGGTTACTCTCTTTTTGCTTGGATGAGTTGGTTCCTGAAGCACACACTAATACAAGTAAAATCTTTAAATTTTTTTTCCACTTACAAGTGATTAGACTTTCTCTCACAGGAACTGTCCTAATACTTCGACAAACGATGCAATTACAACAAAGATATTGTCCTGTCTTCAGTTGGAACACTAACTAAATCATTAAGAGCAGCTGCAAGAAAACCTGAGATATCGAGAGAAAAATGTAAGACTTAGTGTCATGCCCAGTTGTATATTTTGATGATCAGATTTCATCTCGTGCCTCCTTTTTTTCCTGTTTGCTCAAACAATAGTCTTGTACAGCAAGAATCTTTAATTACAAAGTGGAACAAAAACTCAACCTACTGCCCCTTGCAATGGGTATATAAAAAGGGGCTTAGCAAAAAATAAGCTGAAGGTTTTATCAAAACACGCCGTTTTTTGGAACCAGTGATATTTTCTTTCATGAAAAGGGCCAGTGTGGTTACCTAATGTCACCTTTTTTCTTTGCAGAGGTTCCATGTATACAGAGAAAGGAAGATGGGAGTTGAAGAAATGGAAATTTGAGTGAAGTCACATGTAACTTTCTAGGTTTGAACATACACATGGTAAATACTGAACCTGCTTCTGTTGTACAAGTTAAACACAACTGTCAGCTGAAATGAAACCAGTGTACACATAATAATAGGTAACACTACAGCAGGTTTAGGTCCATCTCAGGCCTATCTGAAGAAGAAAAAATGTATTCCTAGTCTTCCTATCTTCAGAAAAGACAAGATTATGATCCTGATACTTCAGTGAAGAACTCTGTAACAGTTATGTCTGGTTTTGAGGACCTCTGAACCACTATTTGGTTGGTCTGCTGCACATACACATTCCTGTTTATGAACAGCAGCTGTAAGGTAGCAATAGCCTGAGGAAACTCTGCTAACTTTGTTATCACTTTCCATGTTGACAGCCTGCTAGACTTAATTGAGTTAGCAAGCTTGCAAGCTACTACATTGCCGTAAGGGGTAGGGACAGCATATTCTCCTGTTTCACTTACAACAGTGACACGAAAATTTCTATAAAACATTAAAATGTATAAAACTTTCATATACTTTGGAAATTGAAATTATTTTTTTAAAGAAAGGTATTTAAAAAAATCCAAAACAAAACAAAAAACAAACCCACAAACACCAAAACCAGGCCACATTGGAAACGTAATAAAACTTCAGCTAGAATGAGCAGTGACAGACTTTTACTGCTTTATGGCTGCTGAGCACCCGACTGGCAGCTTCACAGCAGGTCACAGAACGTACCTGCACACCTCAAAGGATCAAAGCAGCCAGAATAATTCCACATCTTCATCTACAAGCTTAGCAGTGCGGCCAGCAACTGAAAGGCCTGTGGAACTTAACTACCATTTCCTTGCTAAAGGTGGTGCCTCAAAGGTGCTCCAAGCAAAATAAAATCTTGACTGGCCAATTGTTTGTGCAGCATGAACTTCAGCATCTGTTGTTCTGGCATTCATCACACCCAGTCCACTTATTAAAACATTTATACTGCTTCGAGGGATCCCACTCATCATAAGCAGTGAATAAAAAAGGAGACAAAATGCAGCTGATAATGCTTGTTACACTGGATAACCAACAAACACAGACATGTTTCAGTTTCTTCATTAGGCAACATTATGCAAGTCAAACTAGAACTGAATCAGCCTTAACTTTATTATCTTTAAAAGTTACATGAAGAAACACTATAGTACAGATCTGCTACGGTCTCTGTAGTACAAAGCACAAATGCTTACACATGAATACTGCTTGCATGAACCAACTAATGTACTGAAATAAAGGAGAGAAATTTTTAAGGTAATCACTACCATAATGAAGTCACAAAAGTCAACAATATTGTTGTGCTTTTTTTTCTTAACAGGCTACTGTGAAACTACAGAAATTTGCTGTGATTTCTAACATGCTATGAAATGAGACTGGAGACCCATTATCATGTAATTCTGGGATTTTCTTATACAAGGAGTAGAAGATCTGGTCCTAAAGTTACTTCAAGGAACCTGAAAGATCAGGCACATACATTCCATTCTTATATGAATACTTACAGTTAGATAAATGGTATCAGATATGCATTCAGTAAGAACAGGTATCAGTTCAGCTGCGCTGATAACTGGGACACTTATTCATAGGCCAGTATACGAGGCAAGTATCAAGGGTCAAATCAGAGAGAACATTAGAACAACAGGAAACAGGAAAAAAAAAAAAGAATTTAAAGAAATTTCATAGTAGATATTTATTTTCTTAACAAAGGACATAAATGCCATATTTTTTAGATCTGTGACTTTCTGTCTGCCTTTTAAATCCTCTACTAGAATACACAGAAGTATTTTCTGGATAAAAGAAAATAAGTATTTCTCCATTTAACAAAACCTTTCAAAACCTGTTATTTACCCGTAATATTCTATGGAATCTGAAGGGAACAGCACACATGCTGTTTTACTGCTAGACACAAAAGTTAGTGTTCACAAAAAAAAAAACCCGGTGGCTTATGTAATAAGGCACCTTCACATTAAGTAAGTATGGTGCTCACAAGAAACATTAACCAAGGTAACAAGTATCTATAAAGAAGATATTCCTAAAAATAATCCAACTCTACCCATGTGATGTCCAACAGAGACAAAAAACACTTACTTATATCAACATGTCTCTTCAATCCATCCAATGTCAATTAAAACACACAAAAATACAATTGCACTTGCTACTGAAAAACTTGCAGGAACAGTCTTGCTTATGGGAAATCACTGATCCAGTTAAGTCAGTAATTTGTTCCAAACCAGTCATTTACCTTTTTGATGCTTAAATAAAGCACCAAATTGACTATAAAATACTCCTTGGTTTCTTCTAACCACACCAGATCAACACAGACTTTACCCTCTGAATCTGCATAGTCTGTGGTATAGGTATGACCCATGTAATCATAAAGACCAGATGCCTTGGAAGACAGGTTCATGCAGACTGGGGCACTGAAACACCAGAAGGGCTTTCCAATTTCATCCAAGAGAGTCACATCCATCACATAGCAGTCCTGTAAACACAAGCAGAAGAGGTTATTTCCCTGTGCCATAGCACAGTAAGTAGATCTGTCCCTGATTTTAGGAGAAATATCAAGGATTCAGAGAGCAATTTTTGGTACAAAGGCTAAAACCTCAACATACAATTGACTGCACCACTTCAAAGCAACAAATACTTACCTAGAGGTTTCCTACAGAAAGCAAAATTGCAATCTATAGATATCAAAAAACTGCTATAGAAGATAGCAACGCCAACCTACTTCAGATATTTCTTAAACACTTTAGCATCAGTGTTTCTCAATTATTAGTTATCTTGCCATTTGATATGAATAGTCCTTTCAATGTGAGAAAGAAACCTAAGTTTAAATTCAGGTGCTAAACTTGTGTGAATGCAGCAATGTTTGCAAAGATACTCAAAGAGACCATCCCTAGGCAGTGTACACACGCAACATGTCAACTATAAATGAAAGCTATACAGAACTTTTTGAATGGCTGCAAACTACAGTTCCCCAAAAGATAATCGTAAAGTATCTTTCTACCCTCCAAATAATTTTTCCTTTTAAAAAGCTTTGAAAATATTTCTTTATAATACTACACAATTACACCAATTTCTAATACAAAAGTCAGGATGCCAGTTCTTGGTCACCTGCAAATGGATGGTTTCACATGATGTGCCTTAAAAGCATGTGGACTGTGTGTCACGGTTAATCTCAGCTGTTAGCTAAACTCATGAGTTTTGAATCACTAAATGAATCAGGTTATCTTTACTATGCTGTATATATGCATTGCATGCAGGAGTATCACATGCTCCAAAAGCGTAAACAAACCAACATCACATATTCCATGCTAAAATTTGAAATGCTTTATTTCACTGTACTACATAGTCACGTTTCCATTGCTTTAACATTCTTTCACTATTACCATATTTCAATCAAACAATACAGAGCAGATGGCACAAACGTAAGCAGTAATGTGACACATACTTAAGTTTTCTTAAGTTTGGTACCGTAAACAGTGCTGAAAATAAAAAATCCAACACAAATCTGATGATCATTTAATAACTTATATAAGCTATAAATTTACTTGAAACAAGGAAAAATTACTATTTTGTGGTCAGACATCTTGCATATGAAAGGTCAATTATGAAAAGTAAACCAGGGTGAGCTTAAGTATCGAGTTTTGGTTTTTTTCCTTTCCATGTATTTCCAACAAGCTATACTTCAGCAATTATAAAAAATACTCAGAAATGCCAAAAAATAACTTCTTTAAAAAAAGAAAAAATCCTTAAGAGTATTGGGCAAAACTCAAATAAATTCAAAGCAGTGGCATGTTCTGCTGTGACCGGTATTTGGCCTTCAAGTTTCAAAAGTTTTACAGATTCATGTTAAATGTCAAATTGAACTCTACCCTCAGCTATGTGCTGACATGTGCAAGCTCTCACCATAAATGGTTAAAAAATGTAATAATAGTAGTATTGTTTATTTTTTCCTAGAAACAAATACTTAGTAAACGTTTTGGTGTAAGCACACGGGACAAGGCTAAACTGAAGACTACAGCAATAGCTCCCTGTTTCTTCTGACAGTTAATTAGCCAGATTTTTATGCACTACTCATTATTATTTTTCATGTAAGCAAAAACCCTGCCAAGCAGCTGTAAATCACTCAGAACCATAGAATGTTTTGAGTTGGAAGGACCTTAAAGATCATTTAGTTCCAACCCTCCTGCTACGTGCAGGGACACCTTCTACTGACCAGGTTGCGCAAATCCCCATCCAATCTGGCCTTGAACACTGCCAGGGATGAGGCATCCACAGCTTCTCTGGGCAACCTGTGCCAGTGTCTCACCACTATCATAAAATAAATAAATAAATAAATAATTTCTTCCTAATGTTCAATTTGAATCTACCTTCCTTCAGTTTAAAACCATTGTTCCTTGTCCTATCACTACAGCCCTTGGTAAAAAGTCTCCCTCGTAGCTTCTCATAAGCCCCATTTATATATTGAAAAGCCACAATAAAGTCTCTCAGAAGCCTTAATTTTCTGGTATCTGCCCAATAGCATCAAAATATCCTAGCTCCTATTGTATGCTTGTCAAGAAAATTAAGCATATTCTGTAATTAAGTGTTAAGATCTTACTAACTTTAATTTCATTAGAACTATTTCCATGCTTAATGGGACACACAATAAAGTAAAATTAATTCAAGTCTGAAATTTTTCAGAAGCCTGAGTACACACCTATTCTGCATTATGGTTCTCAATGAAAACTCATAGCAATCAAAGACAGATGACAAACAATTCCCTTTAAAAGTGTTTTCTTGTTAACTTGAATTCCTTCTACTCACCAACATACAATATTTTTAATAAAACACATAGGGAAAGTTGTTCTTTTGAAAACAAACAACCAACTCAAAAAAGTTCAGTGTAAACTGAGAAAAAAAATGCAAGTGAACAGATTTGTCACTATGCAAACAAGAAGAAAAAACATCACCACAAGCAATTAGAGGAAGCACTCAATGGAAACTGCAATCCAAACTCAACTGTAGTTGATGTTCCCAACAGATACTAGTAGATTACTAAATTTTAAGAAAAATTAATATTCCACATTGCACAGGAAAGTTGGCTGACACTGTAAGCTATAAAACAAGTATTTGAATGGCTATGAGAAAATATTATGTTATCAAATAGTATTCCGTTCCATACTTATACAGGATTAGCAGAAATAAATTTTATTAATTTTCACTTTTTTTAAAGAAAGTGCCAAAATTTAAATCAAGTCCTGAACCAGATCATTTTTCAGTGATGCTTAAGTTACATCTGTCAGAATTTTCGGTACTTCTGAAATATCAGGTAGATGAAATACATTTAAAAATATGTGCCTTCACCACTACTGCAAAGTCTACAGAACTACTTTATAACTTTCCTTAAAACGACTCTTCTACGAATTCTATGCAAGAGAACAAGTGAGAATTCCTTTCAAATATAAATGGTTAATCCAGCTGACCCATATACACAACTTCAGGGCAAGGTGCTGGCTTCATGAATGTGGACTGTATTTCAGCCTGTGTCCATCAGCATTTTAACATTCTCCAATGGTTTCCAGGCTTCACTGTGCAAATATGCTACAGCAGAATCTCAGAATACTTCTTCTGGGTTTCAAGACTTACTGCCTACAAAGAAACCCAAGCCAAAACAAACAAAAAAAAAAAAAAAACAAGGCCCCCCCCCAACCGCACCACAAACCCACCAC
>JAOEHX010051319.1:14896-28290 GCA_025448015.1 Bolborhynchus lineola
GCAAAAAAAAAAAAAAAACAAAAAAAAAAAAAAACACATGGGCAGCATAGTTTTTGTCCAGCATTTCCAAACAAACAGTGCTGGTTAGTCGCAGAATCTTTGCCGAACAGAAGGCACATCTAGACGGATAATAGAAGGAGTCATCACACATGTATAACAGGTCTACCATGCAATGTAGACTAAGGAAGGGTAAAACTTTTTATCCTCAAAATTCACATAATTCTTTGCAATATTTGAATCGAGTTTTTTTCCTAATTACAGACATCTTTCACAAATAAAATAATGTTAATTAGCACATTTAGGATGCATAAACATAATTCTCTTTTGAGGTAAGCACTACCAGAAATAAAAATCATTTCTGACTGACCTTTATACTGCCTTTAAATGCATCGGTTTCCCAGGATAAGCCAGGTGTCCCAATAAGAGGTAAGTGCTTCGCATTATCCTTTAAGCTTACGGCTGTGAGCTTCAAATATTCATCTGCAATGTCATCTGAAAACATTAACAATATATAACATTACAGTACTACAAATCAAACTAAGCCCAAGTATACTGCAAACTTTCTCTCTGCTTGTCTTCATGTCTTTGGTTTCCTCCTGCTCACCAATACAGAACCCCAATACAGACCATGCACCAACAGACAGATACCAAGCACATTATAGAGAATTTAAGTCACAGTTCCGGGCTTTGATTCTGAGATCTACAGAAGAAGCAGCAGATTAAAAAAAACAACTGGGCATATTTGAGCATAAAAATCTCAATACCACCTAAAGGATTTATGCAAGAATGCAAGGAGTAAATTTCATGTTCAGTATTTCAATTTCATGCCACCAGTACCTCCATCACTGTCCACTCTCCAAGAGCCAAGCTCAACACATAACACATAAATTACGAGATACACACAACACCTCTTGTTTAAAATCTCTCTGCTCTGTCTGGTAACTCAACCTATACAACAGGGTATATGGATAACTACTGATTCTCCCTGGAAAGGATACTGCATCATTTAAACTGACAGCAGTATGCCTTGATTTGAATCAAGTGTTTAAATTATGTATTTGTTCATTTTTAAAACAGCTTTCCAACTGCTCATTTTTCAGCATAATTACTTTTTGATTTTTTTTTTATTATTATTATTTTGTCACCACACATAACCATGTTTGTTTGGTATGTCTTCCTCTTTCCCTAGAATAGATCAACTTTGCTCACTTTTCCCTTGCTATCTGAGAAGGAAAGCTAACACTCTAATTATAATTGAGGGTAAATCACAACAAACAAGATCCCTGAACACAAAGGAAGGTGTGGGGAGAAAGCATCACAGTGTGACACAACCAGATTTCGTAGCAGGACATGCCTTCAAAAAATTTCCTTCAACACGAGATAATCTCTTAAAAGAGCAAACAAAAGCACTACAGATCTCAAAGAAAAAAAGAATTTAAAAAAAAAAAGGAAAGGAATTAAGCATCTAGGACTTGCAGAAGACAGGAAGAGAGAGAAGAAATTTCCAAGAAAGTACTGCTTTTCAGGATCCAGTAGCAGACCCTGGATGGTCAGATGGTAACTGAAGGAGCTTGTATGGGTTTAAGATGCAAGTGGTAAAGGTGAAAAAAAGAGGGAAGTGTTTCGCCTGTGATTCTCCTTCAAACAAGCCCAAGTAGCAGTATGAGGCTGAAGACAGAAGAAGCAACATCAAAAGGATGCCTTTAAGTTGAAAAGCTAAAAGCCTCTGTGAAGGAGCAGCAGAAACCTTTGCCCGGTGGTTGCTGAAGACAGGCAGCTGGAGGAAAAATGTCTGAAAAAGAGAGCCCACAGTTAACCACAGAAGCCAGAAACTTCTCTGAATTGGTACTGTGGAGCCAACTCCCAAGAGATGCTTGGCCACAAACCAATGCTCACAAGAGGGGAGCCCAAAAAATACTTACTGTGTGGAGGAAGCAGGCCAACACCTGACAGAAGACAGAAGCAGCAGGTTTTTCAGTACAGACCCTGTCTGGAATAAGAGTTTGAATACAGTAAAACCAACATGACTATGCCCAGAAGTATTTTGTACAGTTGAAGGAAAACACATCACTCCAGTGATAATCACTGTCCTTGCAGTGAAGTCCTCAAGAACTCAAGTGAGGAAAATGTAAGCAGAATTCACTTTCAGGACCCAGCTCAAAGTGCAGAAAAAGATATTAAGCCGATACCTGTCCAAATGATTCAGTTCTAGAACTCAGTAAATCAAATCCAATGACAAGATTTCGTTCCAGGTAAAAATACTTCAGATAGTCAAGCTTTACTGAGTGAACACTGAAACCCACACTTGGAGTTGAGCTTCTGTACAAGAGACTTTAAACACCATCAGTCAACAAGCACTTTTTCCAAAGCACCCTTCTGTTATCTGCAATTCAGGTTCGAATGCAAGCAGCTGTTCCTGCCACCCATCCAAAACAAATGAAAAATGTAATGGACTAAAAACAGATTGAAAAAAACACACTGGTAATAAATCAATGAACCCCAGGACATGACTACTATTGCATGGCATTAATAACATGAATTGCTGCATTGCTAGCTGGGTCACCTGATGAAGGTATAACTTATATTGCAATTACTTCTTAACTTCAAGCCAGAATTGGAGATAGGCAACACAGATCAGGAATCTAAAGGTCAATTATTCATGGATTAGTTAATCCAGTCCTTAATTAATTATTATTTTTTATATAAAAGTTCCACTGTAAACCTCATATCCAGAAGAAAGAAAAAGTATACCCAGAAATTAGCAAGAAGCTGAAATGCTAAGTCCTGAAAACTCCCCTTCCTCTTCCCAGTCAGATGAGAAAAGGAAATTGAAGGACAGCAAGCTATGTTAAAAATACCAAGGCAAACAGAGGAAGGAAATTGGACAAGGCTTTCTTCAGTCTTATCTAGAATTTGTTTCATTGTCCCTTTTTAATATCTGCAGTCCAGAGTTTAAGCAAGACACATGCAGCAGCAAAGAATCCCTTTAATCAGGTTAATATAGGTTATAGGGAACAAATACTTCCACATAAAGACAATACCAATATAGGGAATGCATATCACACAGACAAACCTCAGGGAAAGAAACAAATAGCCCAATAGTTCAAAGGCATTTATTTCAGCTAAAAGGCAAGCAACTTTGTTTTGCTAACCAAGCCTTTATTGCAAGTTGTAATCTGATTATTTTCACAGGGAAGGCTGTGCTTAACACTAGGCTCTGGTGGTGACAACTAGCCTTACCATGCTGAAATGGTCATATAAATTTGCAAATCAATCTTCAAGGTCAAGCAAAAACATTTCAAATACATGATGTGATATTTTATAAACAAATCTTAAAATCTCTTCAGACATATACAGATCACCCCATTACCTTTTGCAAGCACAACGTATTGACTTACATCAACAAGGAATAACACCAAAAAGCCAAGGCTTACGCTAACATATGGCTATAAAGCTATGCTTAAAAAGTTGGAAACGTAGGTAAATACATTTCAAGAATGTTTCTGAAAAAGCTAGATGCTGTATTATGGCTTCTCAGTCATCTGAAAGGCCTGTCACACCTTCCTGACATTAGAAGTTTTCTAATGCTTCCAATTCTATTTTAAAGTATTAAGCATATTCACCCTATAGTATCCATCAACAATACCATATTATTAAGTCTGTTTAAATGGAAGGAAGCATAAAATAAAATGCTAAAAAACAGCCAAAGGAGTAAGAGAGTGGCAAGCCAGCTAGCTACTGCAGTGCAAGTATTAATAAACAAAAAATCTTAAGCCAGACATATATCATCCATTTGGTTCAATGAACTGTGATATAACTTTTTTAATTTAATGTTAAGAATTTTGAAGAAAGAACTGAAAACAGAGCAACAAAATTAAGCACAACATTAATGAAGATAGACAAAAAGAAAACTAGATGTGAACAGGTAAATCAGTTATTTGGCAGAATAACAAATGGATATTCCCTGGTAACGCAGAAGTGTCTACAGCTTCCTGATGGAAGCAAATAAGTATTTGACAACCAGCTGACAACTGCTCTATGTCTTAGGTTATGGAAACTGCCATTGGCATGTCACATCATAATTTGAAATATACCTGGATTGAGTAGAACATTTTAAGAAACAGTAAGACTTCTTTCTCACTATGCCAGAGACCTCCATGTTTCAGAGCCTGCCCAGAGAATGGGACAAAGAGTATCACTACAATGGAGCCTAAAACCAGAATGCGACCCATCAAATACCACCAGATGGGACAAATGTGCTCTGATGGGCACATTCAGAAGCACCATGTTTACCATAAGGAGCAAAGTGGACAACAAATTACCATGAAGATGCATGACAGCAGACAGCCATAAGCTGCCTCACTACATCATTTCTGAACACAAATTATGGAGGAAACCAAACATTTTCCAAAAGGAATTATTGTGCAAGTAAATGGAAGGGTCTAGATGAAAAATGAGCTTATTGCCTACAGAACCATGGCTTCAGCTGGCTGATGTCCTCTTAGAGGAGAATGTAATGGCTGTCACACAGCTAAAGGACACAAAAATAAAACAGTTCAGAAAACACTGGCAACCATATAACAGACTGCCTAACTGGCAAAGTGAGATGGCACCACAACCGTATCATGGACATTTGCTACAACTGGCATAAACATCAACTTAATCTTAGATTTTAAGCTGCAAAAAAGTGATACCAACGAAACAGTGTGCCACATACTGCTTTCTTTTGTACAGCTGTATTGCTAGAAGGATAAAATTTTCAGTTTAGAAAACAAAATATCACATTCACCTTAAAAAAAAATAGCCACCAAACCCCAAAACCCAAATCTCTGTCCAATTTAGAGATGAAATTACTTTTTCTTTTAGGGTATAAAGAGGAGTCCTGTATTGAACAACACCTCAGGAGAGATTTCTATTGCTACATGGATAGACTTTCACTGAAGTTTTACCCTTAAAAGTATTCCTTTATTTCAAGCTTGCAGCTTTTCTGGAATCTGAAAACATACACGTTTCAAATTCAGAAGACTATAACACTCCACACCGCGCACAATGCTACAGTCTAAATGACAGTTCTTGAAGTCATCAGAAACAAATTAAAAGTGTCACACAGGGAAATCTGCTCTAACACTGCAAAAGCACAGAAGCCTGGTAACAGTGCCCTCTATTGTCATCATCAAAACCAGCATTTTCTGAAACCAACAGAAGGCTCATTAGTACTGTTAGCAGAAAAATAAGGGGGAGAAGTAACTGATTTACAGTGCTTGATTTTAATTGTTCAAGCTTACTATTGTCTCTCCTGACAGAAAGACAGCTGTGTAGCTGTAGGCAAGGTTGTGCTGAAGTTAAAACAAAAGAGAGATCATCTATGTGTTTTGCAAAACTCTAGTACAACTTTTAAGTTGGGCTGTGCCTGAACAAGGATAGCCAATCATGTCTCATTAAAACAAATGCTAAGAAATTAATAAAAGCAGCACAGTTAAAAAAAATCACTGAAATTGTTTATAACACAATGAAAGGATGTCAGAATAGACTACCTTAAGTTGACCTAAACAAAGGTTATAAATGCTAAAGTTCTCAATATCTTCTACAAATGTTTAAATATTTAATCTGTCAATGCACCTAAAATACACTTGAGAAGAATTCTACAGAAATAGGTCTCCAAAATGTATAAGGACAAACTTACTTTTCCTTATAGTATACAAGTGGAAGGAACATCAATCTACACCAAAAGCTGCGTCACTGCATTATTAATTCAGCACTGAAGCAAACAAAAATATCCTGACAATCTGCAGAACTTGTACCTCAGGCCTGACACTAAGTCAGTTTAATAGGCAGATTTCATACAGAGCAAGCTTACAGCACCATGCAATGTACCATGCAGATATAAAAATAAATTAAAATGACGCTATGAAGAAAAATACAGCTTACACTTACAAATCAGTTTAAGTTTCTCCCCTTACAACAGAAATATTGGATATAAAAGGAAAACATAGCAGGAATCATTTTAAAATCAGACCTTACTGTTCTGCCAACTCTACCTTTTCTGCAGAAGAGGCTCTTAAATGTTCCACACAGGTAGGTGCAGCTTCTACCATGCATATCAAGATGTAGACTGTAGTCATGTAGTCCATATTCTGGGTCAACATCATCCAATAGAGGTTTATGAGGTGGAAGAGCATATTTACTTTAAAATAATAACAATAATAATCACCAACAAGACCACAATACCAGAATTAAGCAAGGGGGAAAGACTAAACAGAAAGAGTAAAGAGCTCTACCGCAGGAGAGATTCTAAGAGGGGAAAAAGTTACTAGGAAAAAATCAAACATCTCCAGTGCATACTTCTTTTAAGCTAATACAGCATCTAATACTTCTTATCAGCTGTCCAGCCTCGTCAAATGCAGAAAATGTGGCACTCAACTTTAAAAGGTACATCTGCAATACTCCAAAATAAGGAGTTGTTTATGAAACAAAACAAAACCACAAAAACCACAAAAAAGGCAAAAAAACCCAACCAACAAAAAACACATCAGCTTAACTATAAATGTAAAAGCTACTGACTTCCCTGGAATAGCAGTTATTGAAAATTTTCTCTGTGTCTAACCTGAGAGAAATTACTGCACACAAATGACCAGAAGAGCCTAAATCCCAGAGGCAACTGAGCAGCTCCTACATAGGATCCTATTTGGTAGCAAGGGAGATAGCATTAAGTATTACCTTCTGTGTGAAAAAAGCCACGCTAAGTTATAGCCGGCATTTAAGACTACCAGTAGGTCCTACAGTATCTGAGCATAAAGCTAAGGGTATGGGTTGTGGGAAAAAAATGAACCCCAAAAATCACCCCCTATAGGTAAAAAACTACCATCTACCGGTATTACATTGTACGCTGGAATATATACATATGCACAAATACTGCATAGGAAATCCAGCTACTTTTTCAATAGGGCTGAAAGGTAAATACAGGCACCTTGCCAGTTTGTCAGAATTTTTTCTTTCCTCTTGCACAACTAAAGATAATTATCCTACTTCTTAAAATGTCTCCCCCTTATCTAGGTCTTTCAGATAGGAAGAGGGAATAAAAAGACTGCTTAAGAAAAGGGAGAAAGTATGTGCAGTGTATTTCTAACTTTTTCAATATAGCAAGTACTGGTGCACTTGTATGACTAAATTATCTCCTTAACAGTATAACAACGGCTACATTTGAGTATGAAAATACTTCTCTGGCTTTGTATGTAGTTACTGTCATTGTTGTTTATATTAAACAAGCACAGTTAATTACTCCCTAAATATAAACCTCTTACCAGCAGCAAATTTTAACTGTAAAACTCAAAGCTTTATTCAAAAGGTTATAGTTATTGCCCACAAAGGAGAACCCAAAACTTACACAGTAGCAGAACCCAAAGTGCTTTTCTCAAAAAGCTGATGATAATGAAGACTCGTCATAACAAAAGCAATTTCATTTTTCACCTGAAAAGTTAAAGTAGATGTATTTTCATCTGGCAAGACATTTTCTTCATAAGGTCTTCCTGAGCATTAAAATTCATAGATAAATGCTGCTGCTTATTACTCTGTCGGTTACTCTAATAATGTTAATAACAGCCTGCTTTAACACTAGGACTCCTATTATTCCTACTATCTACTGCTACAAGAATACAGACAATGTGTAAAAGGCCACAGCAATTCTATATTATGAAGAAAAGGATGGAAACTACCTATGCTGGGGCAAAAGTTACCAGCAGCAATCCATGAATTGCACTTCTCTAACTTCTACTTGCTGCTTTAAACCAGATACCTAAAAGGAGTCAAATAGGCCTTACTCCCAGCCCCTAAATACCTAATCATTAAGCTTATTTTATGTAACAAATTATCTGCAAAGAGGCTAACATCAGTGAGGAATACAGAACTACTCAATAGAAATATTGAATATCAAAGTAAAACCCCAAACATCTTACCAGATTACATGCTCCTGGGAAAATGGTAAAATATATCTTTTATAGGCCTATATACCTCAAAGAAAACTTCAGAGCTCAACATGAGAACTAAACAGAGCCAAAGGTACCTACTGACTTCAAGAACACAGAATGCTAGGATTTCAGCTTTAAAAAATAAAAATGCATTTTTAATACCTACATTTGCAAACACATAAGTCAACAGCAAAATAAATTATTCACTGCCAGCAGTCTGTTCTGAAAAGTGGGCAACTGTTGTTTTCACGTCTCTGGGTTACCAAACAGAAAACTGCATCCTCTACTTGAGGTTTTTTTAAAGCTACTTCTTTAGCTACTTCTCTGCACTTTTTGTAATGCAAAATTACAACTATAAAGGATGCAATGAGAGAGATTTATCAGTCACATAGAGTCTCTCAGTCTTTCTCTATCCAAACACCAAAAGGCCCACATAATCTGTCCTTGGTCGTCAGAATTACTAGCATTAACAATTTCTGTTACACAGCTATGTGTAAAACACCAAGATGTGTGGCATTTATGATTATCACACCCACCTACACTTAACTGCCCAATGTTACTCTCCCACATAAATGATAAGAACAGCTGTTCAGAAAAGTAAGCAGGAAAAGTATACCAGAGCAAGGCACTTGATGGTTAACAACTCTGTAGAACTTTGTTACGGCTAAACCATTTCCAGGTGCTGAAAAAGTTCTCTTTCCAAGAATGGGAAGGGGTGACACATTAGCAGGACCATAGGGACAACATATGGACACAAAGCTACTAAATTTCTGAGGATACAAAAGAAATGGCTGTTCACTTATCAGAGCTTCTCACAGATTGAGACAACTCGTAACAGGTTCATGCAGGTCAGCCAGTCTGGTTTTCTACGAAATGGACACCTTTAAGCAAGGGTGAAACAAATATTCCTTCTGTGGTTTTAAACAATTCTTCTGGTGATTGTGCAGATTTGAAGTAGCAAGTTTCCAACTGGAAATGAGACATGGCTTAGAGCAACTATTCACAAACTCCCTCAAGGAAGCTCCTCTCCAGTGCTGAATAATATGTCTGTCATTAGCATGGCTGGAAGAGGAATAAAGGGCAGCCACCTCTGAATTCAGTCCAAGAGCTGAAAACCTGGGATAGGCTTCCATAGCACGTAAGTGTATGCAATTTCAGGCAGACAACGATGTGCCAGTGTATTCAATGCTAAGACACAGGTTCCTTTAGAGTAGGAAACTACTTCAGACGCCCTGCACTGTTCTCTAAACGCATTCATCCCTACATACATCCTGCACAGACTAACAACTTAACTTAGACACTTGACAGCAAGAACTGAATATCCCCAAAAGGGCAAAATGTACAGCGTTCCTACTGCTGAAGCACGATACGACTATCTGGCAACACAGATTAAAGGAAACAACTAGCAAAGTTGCCTTGTGGGAATTCATTGCTTTGAATGATGGGGACATGGCAAGGAGTGAGTTAGGGGAAGAAGCACATCCCTCCTGAAACCATTCTCTTTAAAATGTCTTTAGGATATCAAACTTTGGCATATGAAGAATGCAAAATAAATAGAACACAGAAATAAGATTGGTACAGTGTATGATAACAGTTACGTTTCATAGTTTATTTTTCTTAAACGTGGATTTTTTTTTTGAAAGTACAGATAATTCTGCAACAGCTCTTTAGAATACAATAAATCATGAACTAGCTGTCCCTACCTGCATTTTCTTGTAAATAGTTTAGACAAGATCTTTCAAAATATAAAGGAAAAAACAAAGGTGGGAAAAATAACCCACAACTAAACCCCAACCTCCTCCCCCTAAACTCCTCAAATCCCAAACTACCAAGGAAAATAATCTGTTTCTTCAACTCATAATAAAGTATCAAAACAAAATGTTTATCTTACCTTCCAAAGTCCTACTACAAGTCCTGAATTCAGATAGAAGAGTCGGACAAGCTTGTCGGCACCAACCTCTATACTTTTTTCAGTCAGGTTAGCAAGATGATATTCAGCAATTAAGGAACGATGACGAGGTCTTTGAAAAGAACACACAGAGTAGCAACAAGACTATGTCTCCTTATTTATGAGTTCAGCCTAATCTCATTTTTTAACTCTGAAGACTGACCGAGTGCACATGATGAAAACAATTCTGAAAGCATTCAGCTATAAATTTTACTTCTGAACAACTACAGCATTCTAGGAGGATCTCAATACCTAACAAGAAACAAAAGCCACCACAGGATGGCCTAATACAGAATTATAGAATCACAGAATCAACTAGGTTGGAAAAGACATTTAAGATCAAGTCCAACCATTAAGAAAAACTGATCTATTTCCCCAATATTTCAAACTGGCCACAGAATTACTTTAGAATTTGTTTTTAATAATATGTTGGTACTAGATGGAATCACTGGACATCTGTCAGTATGAAGCAAGCTACTAAGAGGCTAAGTTCTTCCTCCACAGAAGCAAAATTCCAAGGAAAGGATCAAACTGCACACATAATAAATTAGAAGCTTCTCTTACAGGAAGCTTTCTTTTTTTAGAAAACTGTTTCTAGATTTTGCTGGTAATTAAAGCAAATTAGCTCAATAATATCCTCTAACTAAAGGTCATACCTCACAGGCATTCTTATTGAATAATGACACAAAACAAGGGAGCAGAAAGCAGAGTCTGTGTTACCTATTCAGAATGGAGAAATAACCTTTTTCTAAAGCCTTCTGCAGATTTATACTCTTAGGATATTCAAAACTGTTCCTAGCTTTCCCAACAGTTTCAAATAGTATCACCTGCCACTACACACTGCTAAGAAAACAGCAACCAACAGGAACTTCATCGCTTTACCTTGAACCCTAAGATTTGGAAAAGAGATGGGACATCAACCTTCTCTGGTTTTAAGTCAAGCAAGCTGGTATAAATACAAGGAATTTACCAAAGTCCCTGCACTAGCTCCTTATAGTCTTAACATTCTCAGTAACATTCTGATATTTGTGAAATCATTACCTTTGTGTATATTAACAAGCACTAAAAACTTATAATTCTATGAAATAAATACACTAGCTGCTTGCAAGTTTTATTTTACTATTTTCTACATATGAATCATCATCTTGGTGACACAACTACGTTTTCCACATGATCTGACTGCAAGACTAGTGTAGCTGACTACATAAAAGGCTTCTTGGTATTTTTTTTTCTTTAGGCAAATACATTGCTTATTCCTGAGCAACCCTGGGGTTTGCACATGAGCAGTTTGCTCTTTTCAGCACTATACTGGCTATGGGTTTTGCGTAAGAAGCATGTAGCTGCTACTGCATATACTAAAATGATAGTTAAGACACAGACATGGTAAACTCCTTGACAGCAACCAAATACACACATACCTCAAATACACACTTTTAATTTAAACATCTTTTCTCAGAATACCATGCCAGAAAAATATTGTACACACGTAAATTACAGAACAACAGCTATCCCATATTGCGCTGTGGCCTACTTTATACGCATGTTCTTATGTTGTACATGTAGACAAACACAGAGCTCCCTAAATTCACATATATACCTATTAGATAGAAAAAAAAATGTTACTAACACAGATTACCTTATTGTAGCCACATCAACATTGACAGACTGTTCCTATCTAAGCTTCTTACATTAATCCCTCCTAGATCTACATGTTTGTTTCATACTTATCCGTATCTATGCCTTAGATTCAGTTTTCCAAGGCAGGACCTAACAGTCTGTATGTATCACGCACACCAGTAGCTACATTAACCTACAAATTAATGTCATAGCTTCCTGGATTATATCTATTTCTTGCTAAAAAGCTCTAGCAATGAAGACAAGGACATAGGCTTTGGAAGAAATAATACAGAGAGGCTTTTGCAGAAAGAATTAACTTGTTTAGTTAAAACAAGTTCAGGTAGCGCCTACAGACATACGAACCAGCTACACCAACCTTCCCCCAAAAAAACTCACCCATTCCTGCTGCGAGCTCTGCTTTGGTCAGGAAGCAACGGTATAACTCCAAATAATTTTAGGGTTGACAGGATGTCTAAGCATGGCCAGTCTGTATTATACCAAAGTACAGTAACAGATGTATCCTTAAATGACAGGTTTGCTTCCTCCATCACATGTTCCTTTCCAATTTTGTCCTTTAGAACAATTATCCAACTCAAGCCAGAGGCTCTGTATTTAGAAATTGAGAGGGAAGAAGGGTGTTTTGGCAAAACAAAACCAAAAACAAAAACCAGAAACCAAACATACAAAAAATACTAAAATTCTCAAAGTGGCAAAACTTAAACTGTGCTTCCCCAGAATTTTTACATTTCTACTAACCACTACTTACACTTTTCAGGCTAGGTCATTTATAGGCTATCACATTTCTTCACATTCTGAAATACATTTTACAACTCTATTTCCATATCCCCCCATCATTTCCAAAGCCATCAATATTCTGTACGCTGCTTTTGAGTAAACACCCCCTGTGATAAGGCATTGCTTACTTCATAGCTTCTTTGTTTTTACATGGAAGACCTGTATAAGGATCTACAGGTTTAACAAGTTGCATTACTCTAGTTTTGACAACAGCTATTTGTTTGAAGATATATTCTTTCTTCCAGTACCCAGGCTTTCTATCATGTAGAGCAGCACAGCCCAAGGAAACAGTTTCTGTTTGTTCAGACTTAATTTTCCAAATTGTCTTTTTTGGTTGAAAACAACTGGAATAGATTTTCAGCCAGATTCCACTGAAAATAAAAACAGAATAAAGAGGAAAACCACATAAATTTCAAAAAATAGTTATTTAATTATTCTTACATGCTTGTTTCAGCTACCACTATGCATAATGTTGGTAGAAACATATAAAGCCCCAGATTATTAGTATTAGCCAAGGAAATGCAAAGGTACAGTTGTATACTTCTCCATTTTTCCCCATTTTGATCTTCCAGCAGCTAATATGAGGTCATTTTCCCTGGTGCAAACATAAAGGCTTAGGAATCAGAAGATGCTAGATGTCAGCACTTCTCATGGGCTCACTGGGTTACCTCAAAGAAAATGTAATTTCTGAACACGTTTCTTGCCCGGGTTATGTATACCAAGCAAAATCCACTTACAACCTTCTGCTCTACCACAGGGATAAAAAAAAAAAAAACCAACCCTAACATACATGCAGTTCTCATAATATGGCAATACATTGATAAAAATCTCAACTACATATACAGAAATCGTTTAGCTACTGTTTTAGAACATAGAATAATCAGATATTGGGCAATTCTATGCCTCACAATAGCACACTAGAGTGTGGTGGTTTTTAAAAGGCCTTCCTTCACCTTACGCTGCTACTTTATAGAATCATAGAATAGTTAGGGGTGGAAAGGACCTTAAGATCATCTAGTTCCAACCCCCCTGCCATGGGCAGGGACACCTCACACTAAACCATGTCACCC
>JAOEHX010051321.1:9913-25180 GCA_025448015.1 Bolborhynchus lineola
AACTTCTCATGCTCGGGAGGATGGACCCAGACCTGAACTCAAGCCTCTGAGCTCAAACCCAGGCTGCTGCCTGCAAATGGCTGCAGTCAAATCCAATACTGTGTTTACCAAGGCAATTTCAGGTTGATATCAAATCCTCAGATTTACTCAAACCCAATGAAAACTGCACATCAATCACAATGCCTATATCAGAAGCAGAGGTGAGATTTTAAGGAAAGCTCTGAGAAACTGCCACTCAGAAAAAAGGAGGTTTTGGGCTTTATTCCTGCGAGGCCCTGACACCATCCCCAGCCACCTGAACCTCTGCAGCTGCTTGGAAAACATATTTTTCTACTTAAAAAAAGGAAGAAAAATAGGAAGAAACAAATTAAAAGTGATTTCTCTTGGGAAAAACAGTAGAGATACCCAGCTCTGCAGGGCAGAGAGCTCAGAGGGTTTTAACTGCTCTTCTGCATTGTAAAACACCAACAAAACACGTATTTCCAGAACTACCTGATTAAATTAATGCAGCTCGGTCTTGAAGTCTCTTTGTTCAATTCAACCAAAGGAACTGATTTCAGTTAAACTGCTATTCCCTAAGGGATCTTGCTCCAGTTTTCTTTGTTCCCCATTCATTTTAGTTAAACTATTTCAATTTTGCCTACAGAAAGAGTGCTTGGATTTAAAAATACAGTTGCAGGGAATAAACAAAATCAACCCATGGTGCCAAATGTACCAACAGAAAGCTGAATTCCTCCTGTGGTTGTACCCTCTATGATATCTCGCTTCTTTCATTGCAGAAAAACAATGTCAGGGTAGCAATCAACAGCTTTACCAGTAAAGATGCAAATATGGTCCTTCTGAAGAGTCATCCCTCTCCCTGTCTACCCAAGGCAACCCTGATGGACTTCTTCAGGCAGGCAAATTTGTGAGAAGTGCACACTGCATACATCTTCATTGACTGGCCTCAAAGCTCCATCACATTGGACCTCAGAGCTTCAGCACAGATGAAGGTGCCCAAGCAAGTTCTGAACAGTTTGTTTCACAGTGTCAAAAGTCCTTGAGCTGTTGCAGTGATTGGTGACAAACACAGGGAGAATAGCAAATGGCTCAGCAGTTTTGGAGAGGATGAAGCAATGTGCTGAAAGTGGGAAAGATCTCTAACATGAGTGTGCTGGGCATTGCTGTTCTCCTGCATGTGTCACTTGAACGCTGCCTTTCTGAACTAGCTCATATTAAGTGACAAGATGAGAGCCTGAGCACTACAACCATGAAGCTCGGCAACACAGCAGCACTTTCACTGCCCATGCTTTGGGGCTTTGGGGATGATCTTAGCCAACAGACTGCCCAAAGCCATTTGCTGTGGCCAGCTAAAGCATGGGTGATAAACCAACAAGTTACAGGAACACAACTGAAGTAAACCTTCAGTCTTCACCCAAAGCATACTCGATCAAAGCAAAAGAGCATATGCTCTGACACAGGATATGAGATGATGCCATCAGACTGAGGAGCTACCCCAGCCTGGCATTGTACCACACAGAGATATCAGCAGGCTTAGCAAGAACCATCTCAGATGCCAAGGTGCTGCAAACCTGGACTCCTTTAATGCCATGGAAGCCACAAAAACACTTGTCAAATTGACAGCACCACCACATCACGAGGATGTTCTTACATTTGTCATCCAATAAACCAAGATGGGCACATCACAGCTTTCTGAAAGGCTGTGGAGAACCTTATTGGTGAGCAGAGGACCAACTCTGCAGCCACAGCAACACTCCAGGCCGGACTACACTGGGAAGTGCAATAGTGCTCCACTCACATGAGTGAGAGCAGGTTTGAAAAGCCACTACTGCAGGCAGCATGTTTGCATCCCACCATGGCATGGGGCTCACTCATGCTATGCTACGATTTTGCTGTGCAGTTTTCTGTTAGATGAGGTTTGCAAATCTGAGGCCACAACATTTTCTAACATAAATTGAGTTCTCGCCTGTCTCCATAATAAATATTAAAACATCATCACTGCAATTTTAGGCAGCGAGTGTTTATGTACGAACATTGTGCAGCTGTGGTGAAAAGCTAATAAAGCCATGCTAATTATCTAATCAGTCTTCGTTAACCTTTGTCTTAGACACTACATAGCACTTATGCTAAGCTTAGATCTATTTTTCAGGGTCTAAATAATGTTGTAATCATAGCTGTAATGTGTGGGTTCATTGGAAACTTCTTAAAAGCAACATTGTCAGTTTACACCAAAATCTGCCTATAAGCCATCTGTTGCAGAAACTGGTCATTACCAATTTCATCAATCTGTTCCCAAATATTACAGATGCCAGCCACGAGGAACCATCTGTTAGTGTCAGAAAAGTAACAATTCAATAAGCAGACTATTTGGGGAGGAGGTGGGGAAATATGCTGCGATATTTGGCGCAAAAGGCAAACTTGCTAATTGTTGCAGCTTTACTCCTGATCTACAACTTCTTTCGGAGCGATGCCAAGCTCATTGATTAGCCATCAGTGGGAGGGAGATTTCCAGGAGACAGTAATAACCATCAGCACTAATGAAACTGGAGAACTGACACCTACTCCTGCTGTAACATATTGTCCAACAGTGTCCAGGCTGGTGCCGACAGTGACTTTCCCAAAGTCATCAGCAGTGCAATTGAGCAGCTTTGAATGATTACCTCTAGCAGTAGTTTAAATAAAGACAGCGGGTATAAATGGGCTGAGATTGCATGTTTTCATGGGTTTGTTCAGTCTTGTGAAATAAAACAAATTCCACATCTGTTTCTCAAACGACCATCCCTCCCTGTGACATTCGCAATTGCTGGGACCATCTGGAAGCGCCCAAAATCGAAACCCCTCAAGCCCCGTGCTATGATCTGGCAAGGGATGCAGCTTCAGCAGGGGCAGCGTTTCTTCACAACCCTAATAGAAAAAGGTGCCAAAGCCCCATGCTGAACTGCAGGCTGAGGGCTGACCTCCGGGCTCACGGTGGGACAGGACTGGGCTTCCTCTACTCAGAAGTAGAAGACATAAAGGGCCTGCTTTGGTCAAAACCTTTTTTGTCCCTTGTTTTATCATTTATATACAACCCAAACCCAGAAACTTAGGTATTAGCAATCATGATTACAGTCATTTGACTATCGCTAAGTTGCTCATTCATTACCTCCACAAGGTTTGCTTGTTCCCAAGATGTCTCTGCTGATGTATGCCATGGATGCATGGTGGGCGCAGAATGATGAGAATTAACAAGTTTTGCACAAAAGTGAAGCACCAAAAAGTAAGAAAACCAAAGACAGGGCAGACATGGAGGTACCTCACTGCTGGCGAGAACTTGTGATCCTTGTTAACAACTGCATTTTCCCTTTGCTTTTCTTGTCCACTGGGAAGGCTGTTTTGACAAGTATCTGGCAGATAAACATGCAACACTGGAATAATGAAGCTCAGAAGCTCAGTGTTAATGAACTACCCTTGCAGCTAGAGCTGAAAAACACATTTGTTTTCAGACACAGCTTTCTCAAGACAGAAAATCCCCAATTCAGGTTCAGTCTGTAGGAGGACATGCATTCAGAAAGTGCATGCATATGCGGTTTCTAATGAGAACTTTTAGCTGGGTCAGACGCATTATTGTGTAAGCACTCATTCTCTAGGAAAGCTGCTTTGTCCATGCAGTCAGCCTTGGGACTCTTTCACCTCAGCAATTTGGGTTAAATCTTTATCTCTCTCAATCTCATTTACAAGTGCAATAAAATAGACCAAGACATTTTCTTCTGCCAAAATAGAAAGATAGTATCTGCAAAACTCCCCCACCACCTGATCACCATCTCCAGGCCTTGCAATTCCTTAAATATATCCTGGTAAAGAAGCTCCCCTCACAGCAGCTCCAGTTGAGAAAAGCATCAATGCATCTTTTACATCTTAATGGGCTAATGCTGGCACTCACGCCTATATATTCATATGCACATGTTTGTATATATAAAATATAATGTATAGGTGTGTATATATATATATACACACACACACTAGAAAGCATGTGAAAGTACTGTATTAACTATTGCTTACCCTAACAAGCTGAAACAGGTCTTCTCACCTGACCTTCAAAGACATTTCCTTTGGGTACATGTTCCCTATAAATCACAGCTGGAGGAAGCCAAGCTGGAGCTGACAAATGTGCAGGACAGGAGCAAGTGCTTTCTATCAAGGAGCATGGAGGTAGGCCAAAATGAGCAAGGGAGTACATTCAAATGTTAGAGCTCCAAAAGCTCTAATTAAATGTTCTTCTATGCTGTCAGGGTACAGGGAACTATTACACTGAGGAGGTGAGTGCTGGGATGGGCAGGCAGGAGGCAGAAGGAGAAGCTGAGATTTGTAAACAGTTTACAGGCACCAAAATAGCTGAGCAGTTTGGTGGTAGAAGAAATGGAATAAATAATAGCTCAACATACGTACACTGTGCTGTGAAAGTCATACCTGTGTGGGATTATTACGAATGGATTTGGCTGCATTTATAATAAAGAGTAGCTAAACTCTGTTACTCACAGCTGAACATCAGCATGCAGACCTGCAAGGATAACTGACCTTTTTGAATGTTAATTATCTTTAAAAGGCCTGTTTGCCCAGAATTGTCTGAACCAGCTGTAACCAGCCAACAGTGTCACTGAGGAGAAATGATGGACATCATTTGATAGCCATTAAAGGGGAGGAAAGCAATTTTAAATATATTGGGCCCAAGGACCTTATGAAACAAAGAGAAAGTAATTACTTTAGGCTCAGATTTACCTGCCTGGACTAATCAATAAAAAGACACCCTGAAAAGAAGAGAGGGAGTAAAAAGAATGTATTTTGACATGTCTGCGAGGAACATCTGTCACCAGGGCAGGAGAAAAGGTCAGGCTGCCTGCCTGAGTGCTGCTCAACCAGCTGAGCCCCTGAGAGGGGAATGGGGGCTCAGTGGGAGAATGGGAGCCAAAACACACCTTTTTGAAGGAGCCACAGGTCAGAAAGTGTGCATCAGCACACACTCAGCCTTCTCCTGGCTTGGGCTGGTTGTGCGACCTTGGGAATATCCCTTAGGACATGATCAGGTTGCATTAACTAAGCAGATAGAGGTACCTTATTAAATACCCTCAGTTTCCCATCACGGTGTGTGGATATTAGCTGTCCTCACAGGGGCTAATGTGGGGGAAATAAAGCCTTTCTAAAGCTTAAAGCACATCTTCAGTGGCTCAGCAGCTATGTGGAAGTAACCAAGCTGCTTTTTGGGCAGGCAATGAAGATTAGCTTTGCAAAGTTTCCCTGGATTATGCATCATCTTCCAGGGCTCAGGGGCAGCCGGATTCAAGCCCTCACAAAAGTTTGTTGGCTTCTTAACACCCCGGTAGGCACCAAGCTCTATGCAAAACCTGATCCCCCCTAATCTCTTTTAAAAAGTAATACCAATTGACTTCTTCACCAGGGTATGTGCAAATTAGCTCAGCTATAGATGATGAGTGAGGAAGGCTTAGGCATAGAATTGCCATGGGCACCTCAGCCCACTAAAATCAGTGAGTATTTGGGCACTTCTTCCTCCAAAAGCAAAGGTGCTGATTTTATGCACTGTGCAAATTAGTTGGGTTTTTTTGCAAAACAAAGTATCCTCTGAGCCACTCCACAGAATTCCATGTATCTTCCAAACTGAGACATGCAAAACACCCACTAGTTAATTTAGTACCATTATTCATTCTAATTAAAACCTTTGTCAAGGGAATCTATTGCCTTTTTTCTATTTTCTGCTCTGCTGTTGCAGTCCTTGACATTACACCGTGGTCTATGAAGACACAGAATATTAATGCCTCCCATTCTAGAAAATATATTGAGTCTTTTCTACTATTTTGACCTTTTCAGTACATTGTATTTTGATTAACTGGCCACCTTGCTTCTGCCCCACAGGTCTGCAAGGCTACAGAGGGACAGAAAGGTGAAAAAGCTACCAAATCACATTTCTAATCCCTGGGAAGGTCGAAGGTGTGCAACAAAACACAGTATCTCACAGACTGGCTGAGCCACTGAGGCTGCAGCACAATCGCACACGTAGAGGAGAATGATGGAAAGCAGAACCAAAAGGCCCCACCTTCATCGCAGGCATCTTTTCCATCTTGCTGTTCTGTGTTGCTCCTTGTCGATAGCCTCTGCAAGCGCTGTTTTTCCTGAGAGTCAATTAATTCAAGTCACAAATATCTTCCCTGAATTCTTGCAGATAATTAGCACCACAGGTTATCAACAGGAAGCCGGTACCCACAGGCACTTCGGATAATTGTGTTTCAATATTGGCACATTCCTGCTCACCACAAAAGGTCACTTCAGTTTCCCTCATCCATTTTCTCCCTCTCTTTTTGCTAAATGAATGAAAAATCGTTATCATTATTTTGAATGTTTTAAACAGTTTGCCAAAGCTTCGGGCTTTTCAGGACAGACACAAGTGATGGGGCTACTTCAGGAGGTTGCAAAACTATTGTTTTCTAAACCTTGGTTTTAGACATAACCCTCCTCAGCACATCAGTCCTTGAAAAAGCTCGAAGTCCAGTTAAATACTGGTGCACCTGAATTGATTTCAAAGAAAAACAATGGAAAGAATAATTATAGCAAAACTTTTGGTCACTTCAACCAGCACCTGCTATTTGGGTGTAGCTGTATTTAGTACTGAAGAACTCTGGAGGACTCAACCTGTTACAAGAAGTTGTAAAGGGTAACCATTCATTTACTGATATGAAGAATAGCTTCCACAAACAAAGTATTACACACAAAGGACTATATAATTACTTTGTAAATATAGGATTATATCTGTCCTTGAATCAAGAAAACAAGTTAAATCAGCCTTGCAAAATTGTGATCCCCACTCACAGTCATTCTGTTGCAAAAATAAACTGCAAATCATCATCTTCTTTAGAGAATGGTCACAGCACAGGGAGAGCTGTGAGGGTTCTGTGACAGGACCAGACAATTTCAAGGCAAAGCTGTATCAAGTGTTGAATATCAGTAACAACAAAGCCTTATCTGCAAGGAGTTTTGCATGAGAGCATGCAATAGCTTTATAGTTGCCTTGGACTGCTGAATAAACCATGTATTGAGAAAGAAGAAGCCAGCATTTGTGCCCTGGTAAGTTATGAATCAGAAGCATCACTGCTGTTTAATAGTGTGGGGTAAGACAGGGTCTATAGCTCTTAATTTATACCACTACATACACTACATCCATGGTCTACATCCATGCTATTTACCCTAGCATTTTCTGCAAGAGCTCAGTCACAGTCATTTGATATTCTCAACCAGGTATCTGCTTATTGACATATATACCTATTATGTCAGTGTACACAAGCGTATCAAGTGAAAGACAGAATTATCCCCATCCGGAGAAGTCTGCGTGCAGAGTCCTTTAATACTGATCTTTGAGGTATCAAAATAGACCAAATGAATCTTGTAACTTTGCTTTCTGATTTACTTAAAAACAAGCTTTCATATGAAGCGCATCAACAGGAGTGCTCCGAGTTATTCCCTTTCTACCATCACCACATTACTACACTTAGGGTTTAGGTTTTTTTTTATTCTATCATTAAAGTTAATGAAATCTTATAGACACAGAACTGGTGGGTGTGCAACAGGGAACATTAAAATTATACTCTTATTTCAATCACTCACAAAAATGGAAAGCTAACCACTTAACCACTAAAGACTGCAGAGAGCTTGCTTAAAGAAACACCATGGCCCTTAAAATCAGATTTTCAAAGGACAAAAAATGACACTATCTCAGTAAAAGAAAGTATAGCTCTAGTGCAATTCCCAGCTGGCTTCGGGAAATCAATATTCACTTCATATGGTACAAAATGTTTCCTTTAACCTTTACTCAAGGTACAAGGGCACAATCAATACAGGGCTTCATCCCCGCTGACCTTCCCCAGCAGCACAACGCAGCCCTTGCGGCATGCAGTGAGTTCAGCCAGCCCCTCATTGAAGCCAACGGTACCAGCAGCACCAGCTCTCCCTCCAGACAAGGGACTGTCACACACTCACTCCTTGCCCATATGTCCATTGAAGGCACCCGCTGACATTGGAATATGGCCATGGGAGAGCAGCCAGGCTCCAGCTCGCCTGCCCTGCAGGGCTCGGCTTGTCATCAGGGTACAGCACACTGGGCAACAGGATGGCTGCGAAAGAGGATAAAAGCTTATTGCTTACAGCCAAGAAACTCACTGCTTGCCTCAGAGAGCAGCAGGATACTCACAACCCAATAGATTTTTTTCTTCCCTTTCTTCCCCTCCTCCCCCAGCACTTGTGGCTCTGAAAGAGTCATTGGGAAGTTTGATGTATTATCATCTTCCACTATAAAAAGCAGACAAGTACTTTCTTCCTAAAGAAATGAAGCAAACCAACAGGACAGAAGGTCACCTTAGTTCACCTATTTTGAATAAAGATTGCTTTGTTAAACCAAATTCTTTTAATTTTAATGGGGTCATTGAGTCACTTCAACCTTTATGTACAAAACTTAAATGTTTCTCACTGCAGTGAACTGCCAAAGCAGAGCGAACAGCATTCCCAACCTGACTCACACCTGAAATCTCCAGCAGGAACTCTGCAAAGCAATGCCATCTGCATCTCTGTGGCTGTGCTTCTGCTGCACCTCTGGATATAGGCACCTGTACCAAGAAATCATTCACTCTTTTAACATCAGGTTTCACACCTCCTTGGCCTAAATTCAGCCTAAAACTGAGTCCTGTCCAAGCACGAGAGCTGTTGTTGGTTAAGCATTACTCTTAAAAGCTTCAAGCTACTAATCTTGAAGTTTGCAATCTCACACAACCCTCAATAGTGTCACTTGGACACAATGTGCCCACCCCACACAGTCTGTCTCTGAACACAGGAGGAGCCAATGCTATTTATGAGCACCCACAGGTGCAGTTTCCTGTACAAACCAAAGAACTCAGATCTGGACCCCCCCAATCCCATCATGGGTTTTTCCTAGTTATAGGGGGGGATGCTCTCAATTGATGCTGACCCACTGAGTTATTCGGTGGATGGTGACAATCTGTCTGTCCACATGCCTAAAAACTTAATTTTTGTTCACTTTTTAACTGATAATGCCTATTTTCAGTATATTTACTTCCCCTCTCTCATCTCTGAACAACTTTAAGACACTGCTGCACACACATGGAGAGGTCTCTTGAAGATGCTCAAATAACAGAGTTGCATGTGTGCACCCACACTATTGCATGATGTTCTGATACTCAGATCTGGAAAAGCAGAAGTTTAGGTGTCGGTTCGATTTATTTCTGCTTTCTGAAATGTGTCCAAATGGATGCGCTGGTGATGGTTGCCTTAGAAACCAGCAGAAGTCATCCTGCCTGGCTGGGGCATTGTCTCTCGTGCTGGCAAGAGCACAGGGAGGCAGCAAGGCAGGTACAAATGTTCATGCTGGAAAAGTATAAGGTTTTTGTGCTCAGCATGCAGCAGGAACCCTGTGAAGTGACAGCACCAGGAGAGCAGATGTGAAGCCTTTCCATGGGGTGCCAGGGGTGAGAGCAGCCGGTGCCTTTGGAAGCAGCTGCTTCCCATTCTTCTGCTTTACCATCCCAACCTAATTCTGGCAGCAGGAGAGAGGTGCTGCCCACCCTCTCCTCCCCAAATCTCTGCCAAGAGAGTCAACAGCAGCAAGGCAACTACTCCAACAGAAAAAAAGGACCCAAATATTCCATCCCACTGATTAATACATCTTTTATAGTGGGTTTCTTAACTTAACCAATAAAAAAATTGAATTAAGCAACTTCATTTTGATCTGCAAATATGAATGATACATAATGTCTACAGATGGCTATTGAGATGTTTGTATCAAGTGATCTACATATGAAAAGCCTGCTGCTATGATCATTTATGCTTTAATTACGAGCACAGCTCTGTTAATTTCAAGCTCTAGTAGAAACACACAAAAATCAATGTTTGATAAATGGGAAAAGCCTGTAAGGGTCAAGGGGGATTGTAGTTTTGCACTTCTGCAAATTGCGCAAGCAAGAGAAGTGGACAAAGATGTTGAAAGCTATTTAAAGGAACATTCTTGACAATATCCCTTTAAAGAGGTTTTAAATTTACATATATTTATGCCAAAATTTCCCCAAGATATTTGAGTTTATATTCATGATTTGGGCAGGGGGAGCGTGGGGCAGAAAAGGGTAAGAAAACACACACCTGTTTGAAAGCCAACTTTGGAATGTATTTAAATCCTTTACAAATGCAGTCTAAAGGTCTGCAGCCTGTGGAATCGTTGCCTTCAGTGCCGATCTGTCTGTTCAGTGCCATACTCAAAACCCATTTAACGCTGTAAAAAGGAGCTGCCTTTTTCATGAATTCTTATTTATTTCATATTAAATCCAAGTCTAATATGGTGCCGCAGCAGCAAAAAACTCTGCTCGAAGCAACAACCGAACTTGCTTTTGACTTTGACAGGTGAACAAGCAGTTATTACATTTCTGTAGAGCACCTTCCAAACTCTGTGTAGCCAAGTTTCCTTATTAAGAAATGCAATTTCACTTGGGTGCTGCAACAGCAAAACATGGCATGTTAGGTCATGGTTAACAATGGAGACGTGGATGTGAACAGTGATAGAACCGACTTCTTCACTCTCTTTAAAGCACAGCAGTAATAAAAATGGAAATCAAGCCCAAAATTAGAGTTGCTGCCGAGTCTTGGCCAGCACTGAGCAACACCAGCAGCCACAGCCCGTGTGGGCAGCGTGCCCATCGCTACCCAAGCCCAGCACCTGCCTGTTGGCGGTGGGCAATGGCAGCAACTGAGCATCCTTCCCCTCCAGCACCAGTAAGAGCAGGGCACACAAGACGCTGCCTGCACCCTTTGTTTTACGAAGGGTCAGGGCTCTACCACAGCACAATATTGTTATTTTTAAGGGAGGCAGCAGCTACAGCTTCTTCTGACAACATGTGCAGCAGTTTGTTAGGATCATAGAATCATTTAGGTTGGAAAAGACCTTTAAGATCATCAAGTCCAACTGTAAACCCAGCACTGCCCAATACACCAACTTCTGCACCCAAGACAAGCGAGTTGATGGCAGTGCAGTGGGAACCCAAGTTGTAATGAAGTTAAGTGAAACTGAAGTGCAATAAGTGACAAAGAACTTCTTCCTCTGCAGGAGAAAGAGCTTGCCCTATGATGAGGAGAAAAGGATGATTGATTTATCTTGATATCCTGTTGTCTTTAATGAAACTACAGAATGATTACAGACCAGGGCAAGGATATCAAATAAAGTAATTATTAGATCTATGAGACAAGCAAATAGATTGAGCTGAGCTCCAAAATTAAGATGCCAACAAGAAACTATTTATCCTGGCTTTTCTCTGGGTTTGAATTAAGGATAGTTAACTTGACCAGGGGCATTAGTTACTAGAGATTGTGGGAATGACTAATGCCCTGTAAGTCAACGATTCATTTAATGTCTAACCTATGAATGTGTTTTGCTGCATTCTGACCACAAACAACTGCCCTCTAACTTCAAAGAGGACAAATCCCCAAATGAAGCAGGGCAGCAAAGTCAGCTCTAAATCTGACCCAGAGTACTTGCATCACACTTTTCATGCACGGATATCTTTAACAAATAAGGCTGTGTCAGGAGAGGGATTCCAATACAAAAGCAATAAAAAAGGTCCCCAGGTGGCTCAGAAAATGTTTATTTGAATGAGCTGGTATCGACTGCATTTGTGCCCGTTCTGTACTTTCTCTCCTCAGGTGTTCATGTAACTGAGATATAATCAAATATTCCTGAAAATACACTCACACAGCTCCTAAAGCAAGCCCTAAGTCTGCAGCCCCATGGTAGCAAATGAACTGGAGCGGCTGAGCAGCAGAGGATGTGCTCCTGCCAGCAATCACCAAACCGCAGCTCCAGTTCCAAATTTTACCCGTCCAACAGCCAACCGCAGCATAAACTCAAATTGCAGCTGACTTAGGGACACTCATACAGAGGAAAAGGCTGCATTTGCCAGATAAATGAGCTATTTGCTCAGCTTGGCTGTAATGCTTGCAGGTGAGAGAGAATAGGATTATATCAGAAATGGTGGCTCCTATAAAGCACGGATACCTGTGAGCAGTGCTTGGGCCAGTCCTGCACCCCCCACTGGTCCAGAGAGATGCCTCCACCTATATTTCTTGCAGGACATCCCACCATCATGCTCAGCCATGTGGCTTGAGCATAACCCCCCAGCAAAGCAGCACTGACCTACTCAGAACTGAGCCTGGCGTTTAAAATACGAATAAGAGGAGCTGTGCAAGGAAAGTACAAATTAAGTCACACTTACTGGATAAATTCAGGTCCTGAGGCTACAACCTACTTACTGCTAAAGGGGTGTGATTTGTGAAGCCTTTTCTCCAAAGACATTTCTTCCTGCTCAGATCAAAGCAGCAGTTAGTCTTAGGGAAGGGAAAAAACACAGCAGTTGCTGACTCCAGCTCTCCTGGCTCCCCTCCTGTCCTCCCGCAGAGGACATCGTTACAACCCTCATTTAAAAATGCTCGTCTCTCACTCGCCTCTACCACTAAAGACAGCTATGGATGTTATTCCTGCAACATTGCCACAAGCACATCCAGTTGCTGAGGGCATGGGAGAGTCAGGGGCGGAACAAAATGGAGATAGGTCTTAAATAAGAGTAATACTAATTGAAAGGATGGCCAGGAAATAGTTGCTTGAGATTGTACAGAGTCAACTTTGAAAAGTAGGTGGAAGATCAGGAAGAAGACTGCTTCATTTTCTCTGTGCAAGGTTTTAGTCCTCTGTATTTTATCTACCAACATTATAATTCTATTTCTAAGCCTAATAAATTTCCCACAGGAGTCCTATTCATTCTTACACCTAAGACTGCTGATTCAGGATACTGTCATGTTTTTCCATGCCAGCGTTGGTTCACACTATACTAAAAAAGCAAGATAAGGACTAGAAAATAAAAAGGCAACATCATGCTTTTACTCAAAAGAAGGAGGCAGCTTAAGACAGTCTTCTTTTGCTGATCATCAGTTGCTGCAATAGGTTCTATGCTCAATTAATGAAATGCAGCGGATGCATATTTTCATAAGAAATCTTACCTCGCTTATGATGAAGATTAGAGATAAAGGTGAGGTCTGGTTCTCCCCATCAACTCTCCAGTTCATCACAGTGAATTGCTGAGTATCTGTGCTGTACTGCTCAGGCCAAGAAAACCATCCAGATCAGGATATTGGTGGTAGTAAGAAGGTGACAGGCACCTCTACACTGTCCTAAAGGGCATGGTACAGATTCCCATGAGCAACGTGACACTTCCCAACCAGAAAAAGGGGATTTTTTTCTTCCACCTTCAAAACAGATTCCATATTTACCTCAGAAACACTTCTAGTTCCCCTTTGTGTGATAGAGTGAATAGAGAATGAGATCCTCTCTTCCATTGCACAATACGCGGTACCACCAAAGAGAGAGTCTACAGCCCTGCAACGCCCCGTGCTCCTGACACAGAAGGATGATTTTGAAGCACTCAGCACTCCAGACTACCCTGCCTCTGGGCTTCCTTCATAGCCTACCAAGAAGACTTTAGCAAAAATGCTACCTTTTGATGCTGACATCTGTTCAGGAGTAAGTGGTCTGTTACCGTCAAATTCCGCCATACAGAGGCAGACAGTCACACGCTGTTATCCCATGAGACTGTGATTCCATGGGCAGCCTCACCTGCCTCCTGACACTCCTGCTGTTTCCTGTGTTCATGCTTTCCTTTCAGAAAACCAATTGATATAGCCAGATTTCAAACGTTTGGTTTCAGTGGCCCTTTTTCCCTTGGGTCTGCTCTCTACATGCTTCTCTCCCCACTGTGTGTCACTGTGCTAAAAGAAATAATGAACAACACACAAATATTCAAAGGCAAATATGCCAAAACACAAGAATTGGTGTATTTTGTTGTGTACAAATGTTCCCTTTTCCTAAGCTTATTTCTTTTATAACAGGAGACTTGGAATTCTCTTTGAGGCTGTTTAAATTGATGAAGAATGGGCTCTTGCCAGCTGTAATAACATTGATGTTTGCCATTGAAGAGGTGTCTTTTGATTCGGTTTGTCTTTCTGTTGATACAATTTGCTAAGCAGCCAACTTCATCTTAATTTATTTATTGGCTCTACTCAAGCAACAGCTACAAGTTAATTACAGTTTGCTTTTTGTAACACACAAACATGCTGTAAAATGGTTTTATCAGTGACCAAATCCTTGGATTACTCTGTTAATTGTGAACTGGCTTAATCATAAAGGGTATTCCAATACAGTAAACTACTTCTCCCAGCTTATCGTCACTGTCACAAGCCATGTTTCCCTGGCAGAAAATAAGGTAAAAACATTAAGTGTGCTATGGGAAGACACCGAATATCTGTATCATCTCCATTTAAATGTACCACCATCCCTACTATTGCAAGAACCAGAACAGCACCCCAGCCTTTTTGTAATAATTTATAACCACTCAGCAACTGAGAGCACGTTATAGAGAAACCTCTGAACGATCCATCTCCGCCCTGCACAGACTCTACTTTTGTTGGCAGATCTGTCAATCATGTTTATAGGCTCCTTTCTGCTGCACAGTCAGGAATGCTCATCCTATTTTGATCTGTGTCATAAAAATGTACCAGGACTGATCTACACCCAAGGACTTTCTGTTGATTTGTTTCTGTTGCGTGAGTTAAATCTAATTTATTTATAACTTATCTCATTCTATTAGATCACTTTGTAATCATATTTAATTTAGATTTATTCTCGACAGTTCAGGCTGGCTCCAGGCATTTAATTAAATTTTTGCCCTCTTAAGCCACTTAGTCCAGATTTCAAACATGATGTAGTTTTCCCTTGGACCACTCTTTTCTATCCATAACCTCTGAATTGGTAATTCGTGCAGTTGCATCTTATGTGATGTTTTCAAGAGCTCCTTTAAAACCTGGCCTTGATGATCTGCAGCGTGAGCATGTTGCAAGCACCAGGTGAAAAGGCCAGAGAGACAAAGCACAGCACCATCCAGCCATGCTTTAATGGGAGCTACACCATTCTATCATTACTTTACCATGCACAGAAACCTGAAATTGAATCCACTGAGTCAAACATGGAGCAAGGGGTGAGGTCAAAATTAGGTGTTGTAAAGCTAATAGACTATACAATTAAATTGCAAATTGAAGTGGGAGGTGTCCCCACCCATGGCAGGGGGGTTGGAACTAGATGATCTTAAGGTCCTTTCCAACCTTAACTATTCTATGATTCTATGA
>JAOEHX010051327.1:6438-18308 GCA_025448015.1 Bolborhynchus lineola
CGAGAGCAGAGTAGAGGGGCAGGATCACCTCCCTCGACCTGCTGGTCATGCTCCTTTTGATGCAGCCCAGGATATGGCTGGTTTCTGGGCTGCGAGCGCACACTGCAGCCCCCTCATGCTCATTATTTCATAAAATTGATTATCAGAGAATACCTGCATGGACATGGTGACCTTGGTCTTCGGTGTTGTGATGATGTTACAATGTGAAGATGATGCTACAATGTGAAGATGCTGCCCTGTTACCATGTGAAGATGCTGCCCTGTTACAACCAATAATAATAAGGAGATATAATAATTAACCTAAGAAGATAGGGCAGTCAATTTGTCTTTGGCAACTCTAATTCTTCTGATGAAAATAAGAAAACAAAAACCTCTCAAACACCTCTTTCCAGAAACCATTGGCAAGACTTGTGTTATGCCATTTCCCTTTTATGCTTTATGTTCACTCTGGAAGTAATGATGGTAGATTACTGCACCCCTGATTGCTCATGGAAATGTAGTGATCATTTGTTCCCTTGCTTGAAGTTGGGACTGAAAACATTTCAGGCAAGCAAAGCAATATGAACTAAATGGTAGCAACCAGACAAAACTGGAATAAGATGCTGGACATGTGGCAAATCCTATGTAGAGTGAGGGCTCTCCTATCCCCAAGATTTTAGACATTACTTCTAAAGTGTTTGAGGTCTTCAGCATTTAAAATCTGTGGGGTATTTTTATTCTGCTGCAAATTGAAGGCTAATAATATCACTACCTGAAAGACTATTACCTGAAGAGTTCTTAGAAATTAAGCATAAAGGAGATAAGGTTACTGTGTTAATGTGACTAAATCCTTTTCCTTTGATAAGACTGATTAATGTGAACTGCTCTCAGCTTGTTTCTCCATTTGCATTTTCAAGTCCTGCCAAGAACGCAAAGGCCTGGCTGACTGTATCTAGAAATCAAAACCTGTGTGTGCTCTGAATCCAACAATTCACATTTGCTCACTCTTAAAGAGCAAACAATTTTGGCTTTTAGTCAGAGGATGCAACTGTCAAGAGTTAGCTCAAAGAACTAGACCTATTTGGCAACAAATTTCTTGCATTATCCCTTCATTTCTATTTTGTATTTCAACAAGCTCATCACCTTAAGTAGTAGCCTAGGAAGATACCGATAAATCAAAGGAATGGGAAAATGTGCAAACGCACACACAAATATGCCAGAAGTCTCATTTCAATTTTTGGCTTTTTGCAGCATGGTTTCCATAGTTCCACCAAATGTTAGCCCTTATAAGGAATTTAGTGCCATTTCCATATCAGTCCCACATAACACCCCAGGGAGGCCAGGATTTGCCTATTGCAACCTAGATGCATCACAGGAAGGGAAACCAGCGCAGGAAGGCGAAGCAGCTCCTATGAAGCCATATAGACAGGGGTTGCCCGAGCCAAGATCACTGCCCATTTACCAGCTGCTGAAGATACTGCCTTTTCTACAAGTCTTTTGCATAAATAGTTCTTCAGACTTCAGCACAACAGGAATTTTTAATTTGTGTTAATCAAATCATGCATGATTTTACATTCAAATTTTTTTCAGAACATGAAAAGAAGGTAGAGGCCATGTAGTAGAGGTAATTGTAAGTGTGGGTTTGTCACATCAGTCAGTACTAAAACTACCTCAAAATCTTTATCCCTTCTCCTAGCTTTTCCTACTCACAGGATAAATCCATGCCTGTCAAACAAGCAATAAGTTTAGAAGGACATTGAAGAGTGTAAGCTGTCACTTTTAAAACAGTAGCCAGGAAAAAGTGTTGCATTCTTTCAGAGTGATATAAGAAGAAGCTAATGCAATTAAACGCTTAGAGGCAAAAGTTACTGTGCATGTTAAGAACAAATGAAGAATACTGATGAATAGACATGCAGTTGGCTTTGCACCCCTCTATAAATTCCACCTGTTAATCAGAAATCTTTAAAATCAAGATTTATTCAGTGTTCTGTCATTAGCCCAAGACAGAGGCAAAAGCAGCAGCTAGCTACAAGAGCTGAAACTGTATCGGCATACTCTGGGAAAAGGAATTGGGAAAAAGGAAAGGCAAAAAGAATCTGGGATGCCCTAAAAATGATCCTAGAGTAAAAAACCCTAACCCAAACTGTGAGAACTTTAATAGCACAAAAGACAGACAAGTCATTTTTCTGTGTTGTCTGGAAGGCTTCTCTGTCATGCAATCATTTCATGATTAATGTATTTACCTGGTAATTAATGCAATAATTACATTGTGAAATAATAGAGGACTTGTTAATGTCAAATAATAAAAATAAACATTGACAAAGTGTATCTGTAACTCCAGAGAGAGATTAATTTGAATGAATGAGTCAGATAACAAATAATTAGACTTATACCAGCAAAAATTCCACAGAATGTCTCAGAATTTAAAGCAACTTCCATATACTGTGGCTAAGAAAAGGCTTTCTCAGGAGATAGCCTATTCTGTAATTTTCTCATAGAATCACAGAATGGTTTAGGCTGTGAGGGACTTTAAGACCATCTAGATCCAAAACTAGATGGTCTAGTTTTGGACCATGGGCAGGGACATCTTCCACTAGACCAAGTTGCTCAAAACCCCATCCAAACCAGCCTTGCACAGTTCCAGGAATGGGGAATATTTAATGCAGAATTCCAGCCTGAATTTTTCTTATGCAGTTTCCTGTGAAACAGACTGATGGTTCTCAAAGCTCAGGACAAAATGAGTGAGTGGCCTTGTTCACCTCAAAGCCAGTTTGTGATGCTTCATCAAGGCTTCAATTTAGAAAGATCCCCATGCCACTAACACTGAGCTTGTGAGCATGGCTAAACTGCGTTACTCATGAATCTGAAGTCAGGCATCAAGGATCTTTGGTGCCAAATGGTTATTAGTCCCTTTGCTGAGCAGCTAATGAGCTAAGACACAATAGTTAGATTCCTGTAATAGTCTATCTGTGCGTGCTAGTGTCTTTCCTCCTAAAGTTTTGCAGATAAATATTTCTATGTCCCTGTGAGCTTGCCTCTGTTGACTGAGAAACCTCTCTTCTCCCATCATCATTTGTCTGTTTGGAAAGATGGGAGGTACATTTAGCGTAGCTTGAATTGTGAATCTTATTCAAAGCTGATTACAATCAACAACCACCCTTCCATAGACTCGGATGAACATTGGATCCAATATTTGGGTGTTTTGGACCTGCAGTAATGTATATACCATGAACTTATCAGGATACATAGAAAAATGGTTGTTAATTGATGTTTCTGTATGTATCTTATACAGTTTGATTTTCTTAGCCTGCGGGAGATTCAGAAGTAGATGAACATGTAAGTAAATTAATACATAAGTAAGTGAAAGTAACTGCAATAATCTGGCAGCAAGAGGAATACACTTAATTTCAGGCTCTTCCTCATGACATTTTTTTGGTCTTGGAACTTACGTTTGCATCCTTTATTTCAGTACAGACAGCAAAGTTGCTGCGTACCATGCTGCTACAACAGGGGAAGAAAAGGAAGATAAAAGAAGGGAGGAACTCTCCAAACTATTTTAAAAGAACTGACTGAAGTGGCTTTCTTGGTGAAACCCAGACTTCAAAAATAGTTATGAGAAGGTGGAAGGGAAATAATAGAATTTTTTTCTTTCCTTTTAAGATTGATTTTTTTTTTTTTTTTTTTCCAAAGGCAACATCAATTTGGTCTGTTTTTATTACTATTTTTCTAGCTGATTTTAAAACTGCTCCATTCTTGAAGAAAGGTCTGCCAAATCTGATTTAATCAGAAGGTTTCTTGGGTTTGGTCACTCTTTTTCCCTCTGGATGTTGAGGAGTAAGGCTAAAAGGCAAGTATGATATTAAGGACTTCTGACAAATAGCATTAATGGGGAGCTTCCTGTTTCATGTCTGTGGGAACTGACTGCCCATTTTGAATTGCAGATGATGCTGGAGGAAGAACAGGTTAACCATGCTACACCAGGATAGTGTCCCATCTCCGGTAGACTCCACCATGTGCTGTTGGAGGATTAAGAGGGACTAGAGAAAGAAACATCTAAATTCTCCATCTAGCAGAAACAGCAGTAGGTAAAGCAAAGACTCAGTGGTAGAATAAGGTTGTAAAAGTGAATAACCAAAGCCATCCCTCTTCCCAATAATCCAGTGGGTGTGGGATGACACTGGGAAAATCTTTAGCCAAGACACATGCTCTTTGGAAACACTAAGGCCTGGATTGATCCCACCTAGCTTTAGATACCCATCTAAAGCACCTGTGCCAGGCAGACTATACTCCCTTTGGAACTGGTTCATCATTAATGGAGACAGAGAACCAATTTTAAAGGAATATTGATATCTTTGGCTTCCACTTCCATCCACTAACTACAGCAAATGCAAGCCAATGGGGTCTCTAAATAATGTGCCTTGGTGGAATGACTGATTGGAATTCACCTGATTTGAGACATCTGGATCGAGAGAGATGTCTGCAGTGTGCAAATTAATTCTTCTGCTGTTTTTTTCCCTTGATTCCTCAGTCCTTCCTTCCCTTTGCAGTTCTCCACCTTCCCTCCTTCCTTTTTTCTCTACCTGATTCTTTCACCTCCTCCTGTTTCTCATTGTCCACCCTTACTCTTAAAAATGGCAGGCAAGAATGAGAGCACAATATCTGCTGTCACACTCTGTGTGCTACAACTCTGCCTCCATCCTGGTTGTAACCTTTCTACTTAAATCATAAGCTTCTTAGTAGAAACACTGTCTACTCCTATTAGTACAATGCCAAACACATCAGGGACTTCTAAGTCCTTAGTGCAAACATAATAAAAGCAGTAATAGCAGTAAAGGAGTGAGTGGGTCAGGCAGCTTCCCTCTTACTTTATTCTTTGTGAGCTGGAAGGTGCAAACAGGAACATAGATGAATGAGGGCTCTTCTTTCATATGGCAAAATGTCTGCAAACAAACTGCAGAGCAGGTGTGCAGAGAAATTAAATGATTCACAGAAATTTACAGTGGCAGGAGCATCAATTTGAGAATTGCTAAAACTGTAGGCACCGAAACATCATCTTTTATTTTCAACTAGTAAATGTCAGCCGCTTCATCTGTTTTAACATCCTATCAAGTGCACCAGTAAATTTGCTAAGCACACAACTTGGATTTCTAATAAGCATGGACTACTAATCTCAGATACCATTCGTTCTGCTTCATTTGTGAGTGCCATGAAGCTAGAGATGTATTTTAGCTGTGATTTCCTCCCATCCTAATAATTTTCATAGCCATTTATAAAACAATTTTTATGTGTCAAAACCAAAGTGGCAGTGGTTGATAGATCACAGTGCTTGTTTTGCTTTGGGTTTTATTCTATTAACAAAGATCTCATGAGTCAGATCTAGAAGAATAATAATGCTGATTTGCCAGCTAACATCTTGCTTTTCAAAGTTAGAAAATAGAGGGGACACCCCACTAAAATAGAGACTTGGCATTAAAACCATGAACTGACCAAGCAATTAATTAAAGGCATTATGAATACCAGAATCAATTGAAAGGTCTGACTGTAGATTTAAATCTTCAGATAATAAAAAGGGAATGTTTCATATTTGTTAGATAATGGTGAAAAAGGAAAAAAATCCATTAGCGTAAGCATCCTAAACCCATTTTTTAATGCAAAGTAAAAATATCCCATTAATTGCTTGAAAGTGGAGTTTGATGTCTAATAAAAAATATCTAATCAAGGTCACTAAGATGAATTTTATGCTCCATGAGCATGACACTGACCCTTTCCAATGACACCATATGTTGCATTGCAATTCAGGGCTCTCTCTTCTGTTACTTTTCAAATTACATATTATTATTATGCATTGTTTGAACCTCTTATATTTGAAATATTCTAGAGAGCACTCTGTATATATAAATCTATCTCTCAGGATTGCCCCAACTAAGAGTGATTTGGAGGTGTCTTCAGATGGAGGAATATGCTCACCTTCTCCTTTTTACAGCATCATTGTGAGTCATATATGAGGGGGATTGGTTTTGGATTTCTGTTGCAGGGAAAGTTTGGATGGGGGAGGTGAATTAAGTGTGGGTGGTGGGTCAACTCATACACAAAATTGTCAGTGACAACAAGTGGGAGGAATCTATTTTTTCCTATGCTAGCTAGAGAAATTGTAGTGAATTCAAACCAGCCTTTTCTTTCCCTCCAAACATAAAGGAAGGGTGCCATCTAATGAGCAATAGCAGCAATTCCTGCCATGCTGCAAGCTTTTCCTGCCTTATAGGAACAAACTTTATTCACTACATGACAGCTTGTTTCTATCTGTAGGTTCATCAGCTCAGCTACTGTTGAACTTGACCTTAAAGTAGTTAACGGTATTAGGAGCTGGCTCCTGACAGAACACGAGGAGAAAGATGCTGCCTATATGTTTTTAAATGTCATCTGTGTCTTTTTTTGCATTCTTGCACCTCAGTGGGTATTGTGAGGATGCATTTGTTGTCTCCTATATATCATCTTTATCCAGCTTCACATAAAAATACAAGGGTCTTACTGCAATGAAGAAAACCACTAAAATCACCCAAGGAACATATACAGGTATCCATTCCTTGCAATGTAATTATTATCAGAGGTGTTATTTTTTTGTGTACATCACCTTCTCAGTGAAAAAGCTGAGAGGTTTCTAAGAGTGAGGAATGCATCAAAACTATGTTTTGAGGTCTTCACTGCATCTGGACCAGCAGTCTCTTGTATGAGCCATTTGCTACTACTAGGACATCAGAAGCTCTCTACAATGTGTTACAAAGGAAAGATCATCCACTGCTGACAACCTCATGGTATTCACCACTCAGCATGTTCTGTCATGAGCCATGAATTTTCATGTATGGAAAGTGTTCCAGCAGACAAACCTGGTTCCATATTTGTAGCATACAGAAAAAGAAGTGGAAAGCATAAACTGCAGCAACGACAAAATACATTAGTAAGAACTTTTTAAAGGTAGGGATAGTTAACTGTCTGGGATATTACTAAATCTCTATCAGTGGGGTCCTCTGAAAGCAAATTGGGTAAAACACATGGTATGGTCAGAAATTGTACTTGGTAGTACCTTGGGGCAGAAAGACAGGCTAGCTCATCTCTAGGGGCACACACAAAGATTTTGTGCACGATTCTAGCCTTTAGCACATTAAAGAATGGAAAAGGCACAAGTTGTTGAGATTTTATAAATATTTTTTCGGTTCTATAAAAAAAAAAAAGAAATTATTTTCAAAATTAATCTAATTTCTCCCACATACTTGTGAAAATATGTCTGCTTCATTGCCAGGACTAACGCTCCTTTTTATCTAATAGAGGAGTAAACATTACTGACCTTCAGAATATTTCCCACCTCATGGCCGTGTTCTGAAGCATTCAAGACTCTCAGATCAAAGACACACAGCTGTATAAACGGTTCAGCACGGGTAGTGGAGATTCAAGCTGCCACATTTAGACAGCAGCTTGCAGCTACGAGTAAGGTCATTCCATCTCCTCTTGCTTAAATCTAAATTAAATTCTCTGTCAGATCAAATGTTAATTTGGGAAGCTAGCTTTATTTCAGTAGTGCTGTGATTAAGTGACCTTGAAAGGTCCAAGTTAATATTCCCAGGTGCTGCCACCACCTTTTCTTTAGTTTTGTTTCTGATATAAATCCTTTTGCCTCTCTCGGGCCCATGATATCATTGAATGTGACAAGGACCAGCTCACAAAAGGGACTTCCTCTGGAAAAAGAAGAAGCTTTTAATCCAGGACAAACCCCAGTCAGACTCTTGCATTTTGTTTTAAAGGAGACATTCTCCAGACTTTAAACTCAGCAGGGACTACGGCAGTCCCTAGACTCAGAGATTTGTTTTTCTTCCTCCACAGTGTCCTCAGAAAGCGGTCTCAGGCCCTTTCTAGTCAGCCCTTGCTGTCCATGGGTGCCTGCCTCAGGCAATGAGCTTTAAATAGCTTCCTAAAATTCCCCACCCCATTCCAACACACATTTTTCCCAAGCTGGAGCTTTATTGCAGCTGAGGGTGATCAAACACATCAAGTTCCAGCAGAAATGTCTCTCTAGAAGAACACCATGGGGAGGAAGGAACAGTCCGCAGTGTATACAAGAATGACAAAGCTGACAAACTCCTACACATACGGTGCTGAAATATTGGATGCCTTTAGAGCATACAGTTTAGGGATGAGAAAACTGGCTCTGCCACCACTGAGTGAAGGCTGTTAACTCTGGTCTCCCTTTGTGTAAATGCATCTGTAATTCTGTCACACACAGTCCCGAACAGGTTTTTACTTTCTGTCTTACAACCAGGCAACTTCACTCTAAAGAGATGTTTCAGCAATGATCTGATCCGATTAATTAGTTGACAAGTCAATGTAATCTTCAAGAAGACTGAAAACTCATATTGGGAATCACAGGGTTATTTACAGCATGGTAGATGGTGAATTAGTGAGTGATGGTGCTGCCGGATGCAGAATTCTGTCTGGCTCTTCCTTTCTGCTGCTGCAGTATAAGACATCTGAATTCAGTTGTGTGAAGATTGAATGTCCACACTTTACAACTAAATCAGGACAATTGTAATCCAAATAGAGAAGACAGCATGCCTGTGTGCCTGGCCAAATGATACAGGTGTGACACATCAGTCACCATCAATATTGTGGTTGAAATTTTCTCATCCCCTTTAATAAGCAATGCTGAAGCTCAGCATTTCTGAGGGACATTATTAGGTGAGCCAAAAAACTGCTGTGTAAACCCAGAACTGGCAGCAAATATCCTATACTGGAAGGCTATCACAGAATGAGAACCAAGGACTATGTACACATTGCACAAACTAGCCATGAAGTGTTTGTGAGACTTTTTCACCTTTCTACAGCTGGAGTTAAAGATGTAGCAGGTAGCTTCTGGGAGATGCAACATCCTGCACCGAGCTAAGTCCAACTGAGAGGTGCAAATCTCAGTACCATTTAACTCGCTTTGCACTTGCCTGGTGGTGATGGCTAACAAGGTACTATTTACAGTTTGGCAGTTAGAAACAGATGATCTTAAGGTTCTTTCCAACCTGAAATACTCTATTCTATGATTCTGGCATTCTATGATTCAGAGTGAGAGTGAGAGGTCCAAAAGCAAAAAGGAGAGCAGCCTTGCATTTTATAGATCATAGAATAGATCATAGAATAGTTGGGATTGGAAAGGACCTTAAGCTCATCCAGTTCCAAAACCCCTGCCATGGGCAGGGACACCTCCCACTAAACCATGACACCCAAAGCTCTGTCCAACCTGGCCCTGAACACTGCCAGAGATTGAGCATTCACAGCTTTCTTGGGCAATCCATTCCAGTGCCTCACTACGCTTACAGTAAAGAACTTCCTCCTTATAGCCAATCTAAACTTCACCTGTTTAAGTCTGAACCCATTACCCCTTGTCCTATCAGTACAGTAATTCACTACAGACATTTTCTTGCAAACCCGTCTGTCAAAGTTATGGACTTAGAGGTCTTCAGAAGAGAATGGTAACACCCAGGAAAACTCTGAAGTTCCCAGAACAAGCCTTCTAAGCAAATGCATATTCCAAGCTCAATATTGTCTGTCTCCAGTCATCCAGGGTGTTGTATTCATTTTGTTGAACAGGCTGACAGCAGCTTCTGCTTATTCTGCAAAACGAAGGTATCTGGGACAAGTCTATAAAGGTTAAAAGTGCCTACAAGTAACACACTTACATCATCAGGTGCAGCAATAGATATGGCAGGAGCAAAGCAGCGTTGTGCTGCTGTAGGCCTAGTAAAAATGTCTTTAAACCTTTACTATATAAAAAATTATATCATTCATTTGTAAGCCAGTCCATGAAGCAAGGACTGTTCCCCAGAAGGGGTCAGTTTCCAGCATCCTACATCCTATCTGAGTCCCCTGATGATGAGTAATCACTAGGGAACCGTCAGAGAGATAGAGAATTCCTCTTTCAGAGATTGCTGACATTTCTCTCTGATATCCCTTCGTGATTTTCCTGCTGGAGGCATGCTAACCAACTTCAGAATTATTTCCTGACAGTCCACATCTCACAGTTCCACTCTTCGCAGTGGAATTGCAGCACAGTTATGAGGAAACCACTTGCAGCTAGTTCACAACTGGCTTCAGTCCATCCTACTTATTAGGCCAGTGAATGAGCTTTATTATCTGATCATTGTACTGAGGAAGGGTAGGTGATGTTCAAGGCATGTGAACTGCTTTCATTGTCAGGAAGACAATGCTTTTATCTTTGAAATAGATCATGCTGCTGTGCAGAAGAATGTGTTGTATATAGATGAGAAGTATCTGGTTTTATTTAATTTTGTTCCATGTTTTAAATTTGCTTTTGTTCATTTTTGTTCTGAGTGGGAAAAAAAGACACTGTTTCTTTAACCTGTCAACATGAATCAAATTTCTTAAACACAAATATGAAATAAGTATATATGCATACATATATTTATATTAAAATATACATGTACTCATCTGTGTTTGGATGCAACAATCCAGAAGAGGGCCATGAGGATGGTAAGGGGCTGGAGCACCTCTCATACAAAGACAGGCTGAGAAAATTGGGACTGTTCAGCCTGGAGAAGAGAAACTTCTTGGAGACCTCATAGCAGCTTCCGGTGTCTGAAGGGGGCTACAAGGATGCTGCTCTTCATCAGGAACTGCAGTGACAGGACAAGGGCTAACGTGTTAAAACTGAAATGGGAAGTTCAGGTTAGATATAAGGTAGAAGTTCTTCCCTGTGAGGGCGCTGAGGCGCTGGCAGAGGGTGCCCAGAGAAGCTGTGACTGCCCCATCCCTGCAGTGCTCAAGGCCAGGTTGGACAGGGTTTGGAGCAAGCTGCTCTAGTAGAACATGTCTCTGCCCATGGCAGGGGTTCAGAACTGGAGAAGCTTTAATGTCCCTTCCAACCCAAACCAGTCTGGGATTCTATGATTCTAATATAAAATAACTTTATATATAATAGCACTCTGAAATCATATAATCATAGATTACATCAGTTTGGACAGTTCTGGGGCATGACACAAGAGCAAGGGGATGTAGGTGACCCAGAAGCTCCAGACAGAATTGTTGTAGGGTCAACCAAACAACCCAAGAGGCATGCTGGTGGTCTATGTGAGAACCAGGCAATGCTGTGTTCCAGCTAGAACGGCAGTGTTGTGGACTTACCAAAGAAAACTTCATGAATGGAATGAGGTGATGGGCACACCTTGATGTAGTCTTTTGTAATGCCTCAGGGGTGCTGCAGTTGCACAGTGTCAATGTGGCTTTTCGACTGACTCAATAATGAGCTGGAAAAATATGTGTAAAAAATAAATACATTTGCAGGGATGACAGGGATGATTTGGGAGACAGCTGCTGAATGCTTTTGAATCACTGTCTGAATATGGCTTTTTTTATCCCCTGCACACCTCTGCTTGACATTTACTTTAAAATAAATGTCTATGCCAAAGCTGTGTTGTTAGAACTCAGAACACAACCATGGAACACAGCCTCAGAACACAACCTCGTGGGTTTGCCAAGCGAATGAGCACTAAGTGCAAATGCAGTTTGTTCTTCTCCACGATTTCTATTTCTGCCATCATCTTCAGTTGTACTGATATATCTTCAACAGATCAGGCAGTACTCAGCCAAAAAAAACCTAAACCCGGGATACTGGTCAGAGTATCCCATCTACTCCTGTCTGTATTTATATTTTCTAACTGCATATCTCCAAAGTACCAGAGAATCAAATGCTTTAATTTAATGGAAATACTCTTTCTCCATAAAATGCTAACTGACTTCCTGGGTTCAGTAGTAGCAGTAATTTTTCTCCTTCTCAGTAGCTGGTGCAGTGCTGTGGTTTTGAATTTCAGCCTGGGAACAGCACTGATAACACCGAT
>JAOEHX010051330.1:6773-58539 GCA_025448015.1 Bolborhynchus lineola
GGACATAGCCTTGGGTGATATGGTTTAGTGGGAGGTGTCCCTGCCCATGGCAGGGGGTTGGAACTAGATGATCTTAATGTCCTTTCCAACCCTAACTATTCTATGATTCTATGACAACAAATCAACTAAAAAAATATATTTTTCATTCTAGAATTTCAAAGAAACAAGTATACAGTGTCTGATGTATTCACAGATGTTAAGGGCAGATGTAGAGCTTAGGTCATCCAGGCTGGACAGCTTATCAGACATCCCATAGTTGCACTGAGCTTTGTCTTTCACTGAGCCTAGGAGTTTGCATCCAACTGCAGCATACCTTTCAGATAGCATTCAGTGTTAATACAGAGCCATCAAAAGAGGGAGAAAGCAGCCTGTCCCTTCTGGTTTGTTCTATTGCTTAGCCAGCTTTGCTATTAAAAAAGTGTATCTAGTTTCTAATTTGAGTTTATCTAGCTTTAAACAAAGGTTCTTGTTAAACCTTCCTCACTAGAATAACAACTCTTTTAATGCTTTCTTCCCCCTATCCTCTCTCTCTGAGAGTACTTACGTGCTGTAATCAAATAATTTCTCACTAGGAGGCAAAAATCATATTTATTTTTTAAGCAAAAGCATATTTCTGTGGCTCTTTTTGCCACCAAATTTGATCCTGTTGCATGTAAAAGTATTTTAATATTCTCTCCACTAAAACATTCAGTTGCTAAAATACGCTCAGCTACAGGCCTTCAAAGAACTGTCTAATTAAAGAATATGAATTACGTACCAGTCACAATATGCTCGGAATAAATCTTCAGGGGGATCTAAAACTCCATCTTTGGGTTTCTGAAGGCAATTGCTCTGCTATTTGAGCTAATGGAATATTTTGCTGGGTCAGCCCAGAAAACGGGTTTTATATCTTTGCTTCCATCTCCTTAAACAGTGTTGACTTTCACTTCAGTAGAAGAGGAATTCTCAGTGGGACCTTCCTGAAACACTAGCATTCTCAAAGACCTTCTTGGCAACACGATATGACCATAACTTGACACCAAGCTAGAAGTTGCCCAATAAATATTCGCAAGTCTGCAATTAACTCTGTTTCTAATAGTGTGCTTCACGCTGTGCTAGTACAGTGCAGAGGAAATGACAGAGGAGAAAGGTATATGAAGGACCCTAGCTGTACCTTGTGTACCTGCAGCACCTCTGCCCATTTGGCTTTGCTCTGTTTGCCCAGCATTGAATTCCTTGCAGAGCTGAAAGGAATGCCAAAACGCTCATCACATGAAATTGGGAGGTGCGGTGGGTTTTTTGTCTCCTTATTCATGATGAACTTAAAGAAAATAGAACTTGTTTCAAAGGTAAGAGTAAGTGTTAAGGTTCCTAAGAGCTCATAGGAATCCTTCCAGGTTGCTTCCAGGGGCTCTTTGGGGAATACAGTATGTCTGTAATGAAATCACCATAAATACTACTGGGCTGTGTGGTTTCCCCTTCTACCTGTGTGCTGCTGCTGCTTCCCAAACTCAGCTGATGTCAGCAGCTCAGTATAGGGGGCTTTTCTTCAAACAAGACCCTTTGACCCTGGTAAGGTTCTTCATGGGCTTTAGGATCTAGCTACATTTGTCTATGCAGAATCAGCCTTTCTGTTATAACTAAGGCTCTCGTTGCCATGAGTCAAGGTTTATTATTTGCCTATTGGTGATATACTGGTTCCAGGGGAAAAAAAAAAAGTGAAACCACAAAAAAAACCCCAAACCTAAAATCGATATTAAAGTTGAAGCCTGGATTCCTCTCATCCTTGCTTTCTTACTAGACCTTTGTGGTCACCACAGCTTAACTTTCTTTCCATACAAAAATCCCATCTTCAGCTGACTTGGCTGAACTCTGGCTTCTTCTCATACAGTGATATATAAAGTAGCTTTATAACACAGCTATAAATCAGGCTGATTCATTTACAGTACTTAAAATGTTGAGCATTTCAAAGAAGAAGCCATTTAGAGAGTCCTCTTGGGGTCCATTAAAGTATGGAAATATTATGGCTATTTGGTAAGTGGGGAACTGAAGAACTATGAGGTTAAATGATGACACGAGATGTTCATAGAGAAGTGAATAATTTACTGTAGATTTCGTTAATCATAGTCTAGCACCCTAAGCAAGAGATCATCACTCTTGCCTTGCTGCCTGGTGCTGGGGTCCAAGTTATTCTGTTTCATAACCATGTCTACAACCTTAAAAAGAGGTAGCAATGAAAAGTAGTTACATAATATGTATTCCTTATGCTGAGGCCAGTACATTTCAACTGACTTTAATTTGTAAAAATATTAAAACTACAGTCTACCTCCTATTCAGTAAAATGAAGCTTTGAAAATGAGACAGAAATTTGATCTTTTGAGCATGGCTATAATCCTGAGAAAAACATACCATACATGATTCAGTACAGTTTATCTCTGTATTCAAAGATATGCACCAGCCAAAGTCAAATGATTCTGCTCCACATTCATACATGATAAGTTTCTGCTTCAGTAACCATGTTAAATAAGTTTAAGAAATGAGACTGCTGAGCCTGTTTTCTAGTTTGCAAAAATACCCCAGAAGTTACTGAGTGTGCTTTTAAGAAAGAATTCTAAACTGCTTAAAAATAGAGCTCACCCAGAAATGTCACTGACCTTTATCACATGGAATTAATAGAAAAGAATTTCTGTTAAAATCTTATTATCTTACTTTAGTCAATTGAATTCAATCATTAAAATGATTGCAACTGTTCATCTAAGTAGAATTATGTCTCTTCTTAACTCTAACTAAAAGGAATGAAATCAAGGACTATTATTTGTTAAAGTTCCCCTAGGCACCTAGCGAGACCTTTAGGCACCTGCACCTCACTATTTATAAGTGAAAAGATTTCCAGAATTCTGAAGGCCAAAAATCAGTATGTATTCTCTTTAGAATCAGTAAAATTCATGGAAAGATGTTTTCCAAGCAAACACGTTTTCTTCTGAGTCTTTGGCAAATTCCTTTTTCCAACCATGATCATACATACTAGTGGCTGTAATCCATAGCTTTTACATGTATCCTGAGAACTAAACTCACAAAGTGGATTTAGGCACTTAAAGTCCTGGCACATCTTCCAGAATTTAGACTGCCAATTTCAATGGAGCTATTTTTCTCAGTAAATCTCCCAAATGTCTCATATGCTCCAAGTACATGTAGTTTCATGTAAACCACCAACAGAAGGAGAAGGAGGCAGCCGCACTGGTTTTCTGTCTTCTTCTCGTGGCTTGCTCATTTTGTTTAGTCTTGTCTTTAGAGCAGGCAAAGGATGAATTGATCACAAATCCCAGATAAGAACATAGTACATTGGGCCATTTGGGAAGAAGACAATCACAACCACTATCACCTTCCCTTGTCCAGTAGCCATGTGCAGCGACAGTCTGATATAGCCAGATATCAAGCTTTAGGCTTCCTGGTTTTAAATCCTTAGGAAAGAGAGGCAGCAAAATACCCTTTAAAAAGCAGAGTTTCATGCTATAATCTTGTGAGCATTTATACACTGCTAAAAACCAAGATTTTCTCTTCCACCCTCCTCATTGACTGCAGATGCTCCTTCTACCATGCAACTTTTTCCAGCATGCCAGTGTAAGAACTGGCTTTAGTGAAACAGCTAACCAAGCCGCCTTCTTGTGAAAATGATCTATTTTAATATTAACCCAGCAAGAACAGGTAAATTTTCAGCTGGAAAAGGTCTTAAAAGCTGTTAATTAAGGAGTATTTCAATTGTTTTGTCAAAAGAGGGGAGGTGGTTAGAGAGAGGAGGTAAGTGATGTAGGAGGACTTTAGGGGTCCAACTGTGTAATCAGCAGTAAAGTTAACTTCAGGTGCTCTGAGGAAAGGTGGCTTCAGTGACACTTCATAGTATTTGCCATTAGATCACACAGAGGTTTCCTGGCTTTGTGCACTGGCTTTTGCAAGGCTTGCACTTAGCTATCCTAAGGTATATCTGCATAAGTGATTATAGACCATATGGTCCCCCTGCATAAGCTCCACACAGCTAGTGACTGACCTTCCATCTCAAAAGGCTGATTTTCATGGGCAACAGCGTCTGTTTTCATTTCACAGTAAGGGATGAGGTGCTTGGAGAATGCAGTACGTGGTTTAAAATGCACTGGTGTCACAGGCAGCTTGCACCCTCGTTTACCTTCTTGTAAGTTTAGTGTGCATTCATATCCTGGGCCTTAGGGATGGAAATGTATCTAGAATGTTTGTAATCCCTTCCCATCTTCCTCATAATGTCTTTGCTTGAAAGTCTCTTCTGTGCAGGAAGCCAACCGGAGTCTACATACAGCTTAAATCCCACTTAAATTGCTATGGCTTAAAGTCCCACTAAAATAGCTCCTGGGCCTCCCCACTCTATATGGGGATGAATTCCATGCTTATGGAATTCCTCAGCATTTCCTCCTTTTAATACTCTTCTTGTTGGCAGGGTAAATTAGCCTCTTCCGAGCACAGTACAACAATATTTAGCCAATACTTGTATCCAAGCTTGTTTCATACTTTATCACTAAACCTTAGTGATAACAAATTAGTGATTAACTAAAGTTATTAAAAACTGATATGATTGAATGCAAAAAAAAAAAAAAAAAATCTGCCGTGATTTAGGGAGGTTCAGTCCAAATGTCACTATCAGCACTGTGATTTACTTCCCTTACTGTAAGATGAATAACACATGACCATGATTACAGGAGAAGAGCTTACCAAAAATTAGAGTATTATCTATCACACTTCAGAAATAATTATTGTCAGAGATGATCTGAGGTTGGCTGGACTTATCGGAGAGTCTAATGCATGTTGTTGTCAGAGTTCACAGTTTCAGTCTTGGTTCGTTGCTACCCTTGCACTGCATCATGTAACAGGAAAAATGTATAACAAAAGCTTGAACACATATGAGTATTAGTGTGAATGAGGCAACTGAATGTCAGTCACTCACTCATTATTTCTAAGATATCCAGATTGTGAATGGTCATCTTCTATTGCACTTTCCTTGTGAGATGATCTCTCCATTCAGTAGACACATCAAACTAAAAAACAGTGATTTATTTTTTCATGGCTAAATGATCGAGTGCTACATTAGTTTACTTTTAAGATTTGCAATTTCTTTAATATACTTATTTTTTTCCATTTGAATGGTAGTTCATGAAGGTAGTTGGGTTTTCTCATGCAGAGACATTCTTCTTGGGTGACACGCTCTAGATTGCGGCATTCCTGCCCATGGGAGCTGGGTTGGAGCTAGGTGGTCTTCAGGTCCTTTCCAATACTAACTATTCTATGATTCTAATGGTATTTTCATATACAATAGAACACTTGCATTAGAAACATCTTTAGAGAATCCTCTTGTTTATAAAAGTAGCAGCAGCTCAGTCATATACTGTTGCTATGTGATTCAGCTGCCAGTCTCAAACTGCAGTTAATAAAAGCAAAACTGTTGGACAGAGTCACATAAACAGACTTGAAAGTGCTCGACAAAATTGTGGAGATGGTACCAGGGGCTTTATATGATACAGGAAACAAGGAAGGGAAAGAAACTTTGTCATGGAGAAGAATACATGAAACCCATTCAACTTTGCTATCTCACAGTGCACTCCATCACAGGGAGCAGCTGCAGTTCCCAGACACCTGTGAGCACAGCACAAATGGGATAAAACAGGAGTCCCAGTCCTGACCATCAAGCGATTACAGCATACTAGGCCTTTGACTCACTTGACCTTCCCCAGTGTTATTTTTAAGGTCTTTTTTATTTTTTTCAGCCACTGAATATGTATTAACTGTTACACAATGCTTACCAAGTTTGTTATGTAAAATTCTAGAGATAAAACCTCAACCCAGGCCCTCCCCCCCACCAAAATTTTTGAACTTCCTGAAGGCTCTGGGAAAACATTCAAGGATTTTTATTGCTCCCAGAAGATACATGGAGATTATTTGTCATTTGGAGAATGTGTGTGAGTGTATCAGGGGGTTCTGTGAGCACACCGTTGTATTGCTTTCCTGGGGAGAAGGTGGGATTCAAGGGTGACCTGAAACAGATGTTGCAAAAGGAGGGAAATTACAAAAAAGAAAGAAAGGGAGAAAACCCCTGAGATCTGCTCAGGTTTACTGACTGCATTATGTGTTTTATGATGGTGCCTTCAATATTACTCATCCACAATAAGCTCCAATAGACATAGGATTTTTATTTTCATGTATTAACAATACAGCAGCGAGGAGCTGACACTTGTTTTCCATATCAAGCAAAGCTGTATAAGTCATTTTTTTCTGGCTATCACCTCAACTTGCATTTTACACTGAAAAGTAATTCCATTTTTATGGACACTGTCAGATACTTTATTTTCATAGAGTTCCTCTTTTTAAAAAGAAAAAAAGAAAAAGTAATTTTTAAGTGTCTCATAGTGACCAGTCTCATTTTGGATATTGAACCTATAGAGTCACAGGTGCAGATAACTGCTGGAGCAATAAATAGCCCCGAAGAGTGAAATCCTGGCCATACTGATATCATTGAAAACTTTGTTACTGTGATCAACATTTTACCATGTGCAATTAATATTACCTAATCCTCAGGTGGACCCACACGTAGTTTGTGTTGACCCAAAAAAGTCCATTGGCTTTCATAATTCCCACAGTTTGACATGTCCAGAAAAGCTAAATAATGTTTTCCTCTCTGGTGATTCTGCCCTTTTTCACCTGGCAAACACTAATTATTATCTCATTGGTTGGCCTGGATTGTGAGCAACTGATCTGGATCCAAGTGGTATAATTCTGAAATATCAGCGTATTATCACAGCATCCCAGAGAAGTCAGGCTTGATAATTACCTCTTAAGGTAACAGAATGACTATTCTGGGGACAGCAGGCTGGAGTCAGGATAAAAGATATTCCAGGGCTTTAATAGCCACACTGGTGGCACAGTGGTAACATGTGCTTGCTGTGTTTAGAATCTGTTTTTAGAATCTGGAAAAGTATTATAAAATATATTTCCACTTCAAAATTTTTGGACAGAGCAGCCTGTTAACATCCTTTTAAACCTTAAGTGTACAGTGCCACTGTTTCCTGAGTGTACTGTGATTTGTTGGCGTATTTTTAAACAAAAGACATTCATTTGTACCGAAAATGGGATCAGATCCTGAATGCTGGACTAAAATCAGCAGTCCCAGGGTGACTTTTGAGATGTTAGATAAGCAGCTCTTCAGAAGGAAAGAGGAAACAAAGAGAAAATATAGGTAGTCAGAAAGCTATCAGTGCTTATATGAGAATATATACATTAGCAGTGTTCCCTTTGTGTATCTGCAGGAGGGCCACTGTGTCACATCAGGGTAAACATGACAAATCATCTATCATCTCAGGTCATAGCAGCATTTCAGGAGTTGGAAGGGATCTGTTTGAACTGAGGAATTATCTGAACTCATGACAATGGGGCATGTATGCAGTGATGAGGTGCTCAAGGCCAGGTTGGACAGAGGCCTGGGTGACACGATTTAGTGTGAGGTGTCCCTGCCCATGGCAGGGGGGTTGGAACTGGATGATCTTATGGTCTTTTCCAAACCTAACTATTCTATAATTCTATGATTCTATAATACCACTTTCAGGACATGACCACATCTGTAATTTCTGGTTCAGATTGCTAGTGGCCATATTATCAAATGTAATGTAGGGATGCAGTGAGGCTCACTGCAGCAGCCTTCCCTTAAAATGCTAAGCAAAGGAGATGGTTTATACTAAATTTATCATGGGAAATTCTTGTTCCAGAGACAGCATTTCAAGTTTCCCTTTGCCTTCTCAAAGTAGTAACTTTAAAAATTGGCAAAAGTCAATCATACCTATTTTGGAAATCATCTAAAGTCTCACCTTTATCGCCTACCAATTTCTGATACAGAAAGCAAGAACTTCTTGCTTTTTACCAGGAAGTTTCTGGTTTCGTTCACTGACACACAGTAATGTGTGTTGGGTTTTGTATTGGAGGAACATTTCTCCACTAGGAATCAGGAACTGTTGTAGATGCTACCAAATCAAAATGATGTCTCCTGCTATGAAGATCCCACAGTATATATACAAGACAAGACAGTCAATAAGGAGTGGAAGGAACCAAGACAATAGTAGCTGTTGTGTTTTGAAGTAAAACCTCATTAGAGCAACACAGAGTTTTGAAGGAGGAATATAAGGAGAAATATAAGGAGGTTTGGGGATCTTTCTCTAAAAAATAACTTTCATGTTTGGAAAAATGGAAAAAAAGATGAAAATCCTTGTGTTGAATTATCGGCAATTATATAACAGTAGCACAGTGGCATGCCACAGGCGTAATGTCTTTGGGATTCTTCTTTCTACAGATCTCTATAGATTTTCTGTATTTCCAAATAAAAACATTTGGGAAGAAACTCTGAAATCTGAATTTTACATCCTGTCCAAGAAATTCAGCAAGACAATCCACAAAAGTCTTGAACACAATTTCTAATGATAGCTTGAAATAGTAAGGAGTATTATATCTAACCTGATTTCCTGATATTACATTGTAGACAAATACTGCTGTACCAAGTCTGCTGTCCCTCATAGTAGGTAAAACTCTACAGATGAAATGAAACCAGTGCATGTTAGATAGAAAGAGCAGGAGATATCAGAATTCCACTCATGTCCAGGATTGCTATAGGTGTGGATGATCTGTCAGTGACCACTGCACAAAAGGCAGTCTGTGGTCCATGCAACAGTGGAAGGCAAATACCACCAAAGTTCTAGCTAATCTGAAGAAAAAGATACAAATCTGGAAGTTAAACCCATTTACCTGTTCCAGCACTAATCCTTCCTTTTGTATTTCAAATATTTCCCATGTGGCATTGTATGACATATTTCAGAGACTCCAACTAGAATATTCACTTTTCCTGTATTTAACAGCACTTTCTCATCAGAGAACAGTGTTTTCATCTTTTTTTCACCTGTTTTTAATCCATTACCCACTCTTCTCATGTCTTTGATGTGCAAATTTCTATTCTACAGTTTTCAGATGAAGGTACACATGCTACAGGCCTATCACAAGGAAACTTTTTTTGTGCTGGGGTAGCAAAACCACTCACTACTGGAGATGATGTTTCACATGCCAGTTCTTTCAGGGCTCAGGGGAGAAGATTAGTCATTTCTCCTGATCTGAAGGCATTAAGTTTTTTCAGTTGTTTTTCCTCTACCTCAGCATGATTCTCTTCTATCCCCTTGTCTTTGTTAGCCATCTGGCAGTGCTCTGCCCCCACCTCCAGACATCTTCTCTGCAAGTTTCCATTTCCTGAGGCTGCAAGGTCCAAAAAGTTTTGAGTTCCAGTGTGCTGAGCCTCTGGGCTGATATTTGGGAATTCTGAAGCCCATTTGACTTCATGCTGTAGGTATATTGTGGCCCTGAACTTTCTTCCTGAAATAAATATATCTTCTTTATGAGTTGGTTTGTTTCACTTTCTGTGTAATTTATACTGACTCAACTTCTGATCAGTTTGATCCAGGGTTATTTTCTATGACCAGTACTTTCATAATATCATAACTGCTTACAAAAGAAAAGTGGCTTTTGTGAATCTCATCTTTTGACTTGTATTATATTTCCATTAATGCCCTCGGATCAAGTATTAGGGATGAAATCCATGAATCTATCCTTTGCTGTGGTCCTTTGTAATCTGTATCTCGGTTTCATGCAACACATGCTGTCTCTAGAATACAGGAGGCTTAGCTAGCACAGCGGGCATCTGTCGGCTGCTTGGCAGGCACAGCTATAGGAAGAATACTACTTCAGTTCTTCTCTGAAAGAGATAGCTTTTAAGTGGTAGCTAGATGCTTGTCTTGGCTACCTGATATTTAGGCTTTTACCCAATGGCTGACATCAGCTACAGCATGGAAACTGTAGATTCAAATAGCAATGTGTTCTTTCAAAAAGCTTATATCTGTCACTCACTTTTTCTCACTGGCCTGATACAGCACATTTGTTGGCTCTGCAAGTCATAAAGAAAGGTCCACTTATTTTCTCAAGCCATTATACACTCAATGCTTAATGTTGTTCTGTCATATTTGTGGAATTAAAAAAAAATCACATTGGCGTGGTCCTTCATCATGCCCAACAGAACACATTATCACAGCAGGAGTCACCAACTGGAACATAAGGAGCATAAATGTCTTGCAAGACATTTTTTAGTAAGCAGAATAGGTTTCCAGTTTTGAAGAGAATCTGCACATGGTCTTGTCCTCTGAACAAATCATCTGATGCAAAATTTGTATTTTGCTATCATTTAGCAAATAATAAGTTCTTATCTGATTTGACATTTGTAATTACATCTATTGCTAGCAATTCAAGCAACTTGGGGAAAGGTTTCTGAATGCTCAATTTAGTTAGAGTTTACAGTACTGTTGAGTTCTTAGGCCATTCCGTAGCACAATAGAGTCATCGTTGACATGCTTTTTGGCCAAAGTCATTGAGCCATCTCTCCAACTGAGATTCCTAGAGGGAGAATTTCCTCCCTTCTATTTGTCCATCTGCACTAAAATGCATTTTGGAATTTGGAATACTCTAGCTTTGTCCAATTTTAGTGGCCAGTATTTCTTTCAGCAACCAATTGACAAGGATATACAGTTAGGATGCTGGGAGCAGTGCTAATACAGAAGCAGAGGTGTGAACCTAAAAGACAAGACATAGGTGCCCATTAAATCCTGCAAATATTATTGAAAATATGTAGGTTTTAATAATTAATGTGCTTAATATTATACAGATGAGTAATTCCAGAATCATTCATATTATGAGTTTAAGGATGGACATGAAGAAAGGGTAGGCCTAGACATATTTTGTATATAAATATATATGGGGGTTTACCTTGTTTAATGAGTTTTTAATATATAAGTGATGCTTTTGATTTTCAGAGCATCATAAACTGATTTAGAATTTTTGGCTCTTATAAAATTATTTGTGACCACTGGGTAACAGTGGGGATTTCTGGTTGGCTGTCAGTGATGTCATACATGTGTCAATATTTCTCATTAAAAGCCCAGGTATGACCTTTTTACCTTGGAGTTTCCATGCCATAATAGCTCTAAGGTACTCATGGTTAATAGATTTCTGAGGGATTATTGTACTCTTTGAGTAGCTGAAGTCACTTGGCTTTTGGCTGGTGCCTCATACTGCACCTGAGGTGTGTGATAATCCCTCAGAAATGCACTGCTTGTTGAATCTCCTGGCTTACTTATAAACATTAACTGAAGTCAGCTACACATTAGCTAGCTTGCCCAGATGTTTCTGTACCTGATGGATAGATGTGATGATTGATGAAAAGAAATCATGCAAAAAGGCCTACTTCTGGTGAATTCGTTTGCCATGGAAAAAGAGGAGAGCAAAGCAGTTGCACTGCCTACTAGCAAGAGAACAGAGACCTCTTGACTGCAGGAGAATGCACAACAAATTCAATTCTAATTGCTCCATCTGAGGGAGAATGCTCAGTTTAAAACCTTGAGGGTCACCACCACTCTCATCTTTAATCAGCCATAGCCATGTAGCTCCCTTCTGTGCACTCTTAGACCTAGGATTCTCTGGAGGCAATTCCATCTCCAGTGAATTTCTGTGATTCAGGAGACAGTTTTGCCCCCTATCGAGGAAAACACACCTTTTCTTTGCAGAACTTAAAGCTCTTTTTTCTGTCTTTTTTCTTCCCTTAATGTTGTCTTTTACTAACACTTCCCTGATTTAAGGTCTATGATATATTTTTGATACGTCATTTTGCTGACATTGTCATTGTGACATTGTGATATTGTCAATATGTTACATTTTGATATGACAATTGCTGACTCACATTTTCTTCATTTGTTTCTCTAATGCACACAGGAATGAGAAACAATCTGAAGAACCCTCCTTTTAGGTGGTTTTACAATATTTTCCTTTACCTAGAATATAAGATTCTGGCTAGTTTTAATTTCTGTAGAATGAACTCTCAGAAAAGCTACTTACAAGGGGGAATGTCTTGGACAGGGAAAATGTTCATAGCAGCCCTTCAGATCCAGGACAAACAGCTGAAATTATTTGCAAGCCCACTCTAAACCCCACACAAACTAATTGATCACTGTCCTAACATAATGATACCCACAGCAGTGTGATAAGATTCATGCCCACAAAGCACATGCAAGCATTAACCTAACATCTGTGTCTCTCACTAATAACTTGCAGAAATTAGGACTAAAGGTTGTGTGGATTGCCAGGGATCCCTTGACATTAAGGAAAACCTCAATGGCCCTGCTAGGGCAGTTTTCCAGATGTTTTGCCTGGGAAGAACAACATAACTGTAAGCGGAACTGAAGTGTAGTTGTTTGGTTTCAATCAGTATTTGTTTTCATGCCTAATTGAACATTGATTGGAAGAGTTGCTATCAGTACTTCCATAATATTAAGAAAGTCATGGCTAAATTGGCTGCATTTAAACATTTGTAAAGAGTAAGTCTTTGGGCTTCCAAGTGTAAGTCAAGGTTTTTTTCTGAAGTTGAAAGTAAATGTTCCCCTGTAAGCATTTCAGTGTATAATTGCTCATAGGAGTTCCACAAACCTTCATAAAAGTTTTGGAAGAAGGTTTTTTTATTCAATGACCCATTAGTTGTATTTTCTTAGATTTTGTATCTGTGGGTAAGCCTTAAATGTGACTGATAGGTGATCGTACCGATGTGACTTGCTGTGTGTTCTGTCATTCCAGCAAAAGCAGCATGCAAGGACAATACAAGGCTGTGTGCTTTAGTGGAGGTGTCCTGCTGATACACTATGCTGTGTGAGAGAAGTACTGTAGGTAAGAGATACTGTGTGATATTGAGGTACCACAGTGTGTACGGAGGAAGCTGCAGAGCTAGTTTCATTTCACACATGGAGAAAGGACTGCATATATAGATAGAAGTGCTATTTTCCTTCATCTTTGGCATTAGCTGCAGTGGAGGGAATCAATGAACAATAATATTAAGAAATTGAAGAACAGGAATCCTCATGTTTCTGCCTCATTCTACAAGCAAACATTGGATTTCTAATATCAGCAAATTAAAAGACATTATGTGAACTATGTCATTACCATAACCACAAGACAGCACCCTTTTACTGCACATTCTTAGGTCCTTTTAGACTACATATGGGTATTGACACCATGTGAATGCATATGAGAGTCTATCATTCTTGGTGTTTGTCTTTGAACCTGAGCAATGACACATGCTTGGAGAAATTGTCAGCAAGTTGAGCTCCCTAAGGCTGTTCATCCCCCATCAAAACATATTCAGTGGGATGACTACAATTCCTTTTCTTCTGGACCTATAGTTTGTTTTTTGGGTTTTTTTTTTTTATGTGGTCTTCCACATTTGAAAAAAGAGGAACAGTTAAAGGAAGAATCAGATCTGTGACTCAGAATGTCATTCTGATTACAACCTGTACAGTTCCCAGGTAGGGCAAGAGATTAGGTTCATTCCTAAGCATGAGCTGGGTCTCTGCCTTTTTACTGCAGCCCAAATTTTCCTTGGTTTCAGCAGCACTGCCCAATGTAGACTGCACTAGCAAGCATCCTACAATGTATCCTTTGAGCAGGGAATCCCACAGAACTACTCAAGTCCTTTGTAATTCACATGGAACATATTAATCATAACTCTAAGGGAAAAGTTACCCCATTTTTGTTGCCCACTCTGTCCCCTCTTTCATCCTCTTCATGGAATACACTGCCAACATTCTGTGCAGTCAGCAGAATAAGAGATGCTTTAGTTCTCTCATGGTCTGGATGAAGAGTACTTAACTGTAGCTGAATATTCACAGGGCTTAAGTGCTGCTGATGACAAAAAAGATTCGCTTTAAGATGTTTCCTAAGAATCGGTTTAATCTTCCCTAGGAGCACTCAGCCTTCTCCAGGTTCTTCTAAACCTATGGTCTTCTGGTAAACCAAGATACCAACAGTAGTGAAAATACCTTCTCTCTCTTGTATGCAGCAGGACACCACCTCCCTTTTCACTCCCAGGCAAGCACACTCTCACTTCATTTTTGTTTTAAATCTGTCAAGAACATAAGCAATGATGTGCCAGGCCAGCCCACAGGTCCAGCCAGCAAACTCTGCTGTCTCCAAGACTGATGGATAATGGGATGTACAAGAAAAAGTCAGAGAACGGGCAAGCATACCATTGTTCATAGTGCTCAGGATACTCTCTTAGAAATTTGTGGCTCAGGGACTTCCTGGGCCTTTTCCAACTTTACTGCATCTTTTTCATGATGAGGAGATAAGAACCACACATAATATTCACAAGGCAAATGAAGCACAGATTTATACAGTGGCACAATGGTGACTAATGTTTTCTATTTTTTCTTTTTCTCATTATTTTTTGCCTTCTATTTGATTTTCATTCTGGTTTTTTTTTTAACAACATACTTTGAGGTGAAGTTTTGTAGAATTGTTTTATGGAGTTATTTGTTCCAAGGATTACTTTCTATGTGCCCTGCTTTATATATCCCCAACCTTAATTTCATCTGCCACTTTATCTGCTGGTACTTTTTAATAAAGCATTTTTGAAAGTGTATCTTCCATGCAAGTTATAACACCATTGACTTCATCCTTGTAATGTTTATGTGAATTGAATGTACAACAATAGACATAGAACTAGTCTCTGGCTTACCAAAATTGTCCTTAAAGCCATGTTTTACAAGGATAAGGTTGCAGAAAGACTTTCTGGCAGGCATCTTTTTGAGCAACCTGGAAGATTTCTAGAATTTGGTTATCTTACCTTTATAATTTGGAATCAGAGACAGAGCACTAGGCAGAATTTAGGCTATCAAATATTATCCTGGGAATTCATTCCATTACTTTGATATTTGGAAAAGCTCTTTTATGAGCCCATTAGCAATGTGTGATATTCTTACAAGCAAGGTGTAGAAGAAATTGCTATAAGGCTTTTCAGCATTAGCAAACCCTTCAGCACACCATCTCTTTATAGTCCTCAGCACCTGCTCATTGTTTTGAAAGAACAAATAAATAAATGAGCAAACATATAAACTGACCAGCACATCCACACAATCCTAGCAACAGGATTTATTTGGATTATGTCCCCTATTTTATAGCTCAGGTTTTGGCCTTCATTCATTTCCCAACCAGCTGCACTATTTCATCTTCTGAAGAGCAACACTGACACCTGGGAGCTGAGTGCCATTGTGCTAATGACTCCATAAACAGCCCCACCAAACCCTGCATGATAAATTTCCTTCTGATTAGTTAAACAGATATTGTATCATGCCAGCAGAAGGAATTTTTGTTGACACAGCATCTCTGGAGACAGTGGTATGTTTTCTTTTAGGATTTGAATGCTCAGCAACTGGAGTAGTGAGAATGACAGAAAAATCAGTCATTATTACCCGGTCTTGATGATCTTACTTCATTTTTAAATTTCTCTCTTTCTTTTTATTTTTTTATCTTTAAAGAGACCTTTCATTACACTGCCAAATTCTTGCAAAAATGAAATTGAGCCTTTGAAGGGCAGAATGTGAAAATACTGTTAACTTCAATCACAAAATGCTTTTTAGGTTACAATTCACTAAAGCTACTTCTGTGTTTCAAAAAGAAAAGGGGGGAAAAAAAGTACTCATTTTACTTTTTGAGGCTATTTTATTTTTAGTCCTTGGGTTTTACAGTAAATGCATCAGTGGGTCACTTTTGTGCATTATTTTTATATCTTTGTAGTACTATTTCCATGAGCATGTTGGTTTTATAGTGGAGTTTCCACTTAAGACTGTTAGTAAATCTTTCCACAGAAGCCAGGCCTTCATAAATGACTATTGTTAAAGAAATGTTACTGGCTATGATGGGTGTGACAATAAAAGTAGGAAAGACCTGGCTTTTGGTTATTACTCTTGTATCAGCTTTCCCATCCTGACTGGAGCGAAGGGGTAATTGTGTCCTCTATGCTTTCATTTGGGCAGCGGTTACATGCACAGTTTTCAGAGGATAAACAAATGACGCACAGAGGAGTGTAATCACCATGGCCTGCTCAGGCATAAAATATGGACCCTTGGATAGGCTTCCAAAATAATATGGTGTGTTTCACATAAACAGCAATTTACTGTAGTGGGAATGCGAATTCAGTATGCGGTATCTTGGGTACCTAAATAGTAATGCTTTTTCCATGACATGTAAGGAACATTTCTGGTATTAGCTAACTGCTGTAAGGAAAGCCCATGTACATGAGCATCTGATTGAGTGGATTTTACAGTTCTGTGTCATATACAGCTCTAATTACCGCGCTTTGAATATTAGAGAACTCAACACGCTTTTAATCAATCCCAGGGGCTCTGCTATTTCCATTACTTAGTCTCAATTCCTCTTTAAAAAGTGGTACTGAGAATTTGTTTTACATACTTAGTGAATCCCTAAGTGCACTGCTCCTGAAAGCAGACACTCACACTAAATCTGGATAGTTTATATTCATTCTAAATGAAAACAGCAGAACAGTGGGATGACTGTGAGAAATTATGACATAAAGCTGATTCAAGGCCTACTCAGACTTTGAATTCAACTGAGTGTTTTTATCTGTGTGAGTTATTTATGAAAGAACAGACAGAGCCCATACATAACCCTCAACACAAGGGAGTTAAGTCTTTTTGGGCACCTTCCAGTCCAGCTCCCTTTTTGATCAATGACCCTCTACTATCATATTGAGCTATTCTGTTGAAATCCATGTGTGTAGATCTTTAATAGTAAGCATTGTACACTAAGGAAAGAAAAGCTTTGATAACTGACACTTAATGAAGTAATTAGAGATTAAAACTTAGGTAGAAGCAGAACTGGCAGCACAGTAGCCATAACTTGAGAGCAGGAAAGGGAGGGATGCAAGTAGATGTGGTATTAGTGTGAAAATCCTGACTTTTTCTGAGCTGTATGCAGTGAAATATGGTGGCTTTTCTGTTCCCCTGTGATGATGATCTGCAGTTGTACCCAGGAATTTAGCCCCTCTGCAAAACTGCAATATGATGACAACAAAGGTTAGTAGGCTAGGGGTGGATTCAGCAAGGGTCAGCTGAAACAACTAACTTTGTGGTATGGTATTCCTTAATATGAAACATGATCGGAATCTTAGAGTAATCAACTTTTGTGGGTGTTCTGGTTATGCAATGTTTTGATGTGGCTTTTTCCTTGCCCCTGCAGAAATGGGAAAATTTGATTTAATATTTTTATTTTGGGCCAAGTCTTGGAATAGTTATCCCTTAGAAACTGGGGGCAGTTCATTCATTTTTGGCTGGGTACTAACACATGTTAAAAGTTCTAAGAGCATCAGCTAGTAATCAGAGCCACTTGAATAATTCAAGATATATTAGGAGAAGAAAATGTACAGGCATGTTCACTGCTTACATATGTGATTAGAGGTTATAAGGAATCATCACCAAATGAGAAAAGAAAGGGACATTTCATTCAAGTCCACTGCCTCTCTGGAAGAGACAGCAGTTTTTATTAGCTTTTTGTACATAGAAGCCTATCCATCAGTACCCAGGCAATGGTCACCAAACCTGTTCAAAGTGATCATTAAAAAGCAATCAGATAACATCCGTTCAATACTAGATTTGACCCAAGGCAACTGAAAAAGGCACAAAGATGAGTGTAAGGGAAGATCTTGGCAGGATACAAGCAGCTACCTTCCAAATCCATGAATTTCAATGGGAGACGAGTTGATTTCTAGTATGTCAGATTTGGTGTTCTCTGTTTCAGAGGACTAGATTCTAGAAAAGAAGAGCAGAAAGATTTCTTTGGGTGATACTAGTTGATGCTTGTTTCCCAGAAATGACTTATGCCCATTTGCAGATTGAGGCTGCAGTGAAGAAGGGATGAGACTGCAGTGATTTGCAGATTGAAGCTACAGTGAACAAGGCATGGATCAGTGCAAACTAGTGGCTTAAAACTGCTGCACTGAATTTAATGTTAAGTCCTCATTTTACTTCTGTAAAGTCTGAAACTCAAAATGAAGTGTGGGTGTCTAATCTGGTGAAACCCTTCTCATTCAAACCTTTTTTGTTCGTCTCTGTCTTTGATATAAGGCCTTATCCGTAGCTTGTTCAAAGCATCAGAAAGGATTGTATCAAGTTTTGTGCTTGGTATTTATTGATCTTTAAGCAGGAAAGAGAGATAATCAGGTAATCAGGAAGCAAGCAGTGACTTAAAACAGAATACCTCTGTTTATTTGTATTTATCAGCTTATCATTTCCACCTTTGCATTGCAATGCAACTGATGTTCTTCCTGCAAGTATCAAGAAGTTTGCTTTTGAAAAAGCAAATGTTGGAATGTATTCTATAAATATTGTGTTAGTTCTTATATAAAGTTACATTTATGGAAAATTTTACTAGTCATATACATTAGCCAAAAATTCCAGGTGCTTAAGCGTGTGGAAAAAAAAGCCACTGTCTATTGAAGTCTCAATGAAACAGTCGAAAAAGTTGATGTTAAAGAAAAATTGACATGCAAAAATCATACTATTTTACAGACTCAATTTTTTTTATCTATATCTATATGATATATATATAAGGCACATGAGTCAAGAGTTTCTTTCTTTCAAAGGTCTCAGATTTTTAAATATTAATTCTCACTTTGATGTTGAAATGGAACAACCACTTGGGTTCAGAAATTTATTCTTTCTATATTTGTTTTCAAAATAGGATTTTTTCTTTTGTTTCTTTTTTTCCTAGTATTTTCTCTGTAAATAATTCTGATATAGAGAGTGGCACACAAAAAATCCTTTGAGGTAATAATAGTGGCAAAACAGATTTAAAGATACGACAAATAACATGAATATAACTCACCCCCTAATATGACATAGATAAGACCAAGATAAAAACATGCACTTTCAGGGACTAAGTAGGGAATATAGTGCAACTCACTACTTTGGTGTTTCTAGAATAGATAACTGCTGAATGTTGACATCTGATCATGAGAACACCTAAAGCATCTTTCACTATGATTGGTTTATCCAATTACAGTTCAAATCAGTTAAACTTAGTTTAACTAAGAATAGTTTTTGCATAGATCACATAAGCATTTCCACTGTGAACAAGCAAATAAGCTAGTATATTCTCCCTCTTTCTTCTCTGTTATATTAATGGAAAGACTCTGGATCACTGTGGTCCAAAAGAACATACTCATTTGGAGAATAAAGACCAACAATTTTTAATTAATCAGAGTTTAAGTTCCCTGTAAATATTGCTTTGCTAATTATAAAGGTTGAATGAAATGATGAATTTAAAACTGTTCCACAAAGATTCACAAAATCATAGAATCACAGAAAGGTTTTGGTTGGAATGGGCCTTAAAGCTCATCCAGTTCCAACCCTCGGCCATGGGCAGGGACACCTTCCACTTGACCTGGTTTCTCCAAGCCCCATCCAACCTGGCCATGAACACTGCCAGGAAGGGGGCAGCCACAGTTTCTCTGGGTACTCTGTGCCAGCAACTCAGCACCATCATAGTAAAGAACTTCTTCCTTCTATCTAATCTAAATCTCTCCTGTCAGTTCAAAGCCATTTCCCCTTGTCCTGTCACTACATGCCCTTGTAAAAAAATCCCTCTCCAGTTTTGTCTGCCCCTATAGGCACTGGAAGCTGCCCTAAGGTCTCTCTGGAGCTTTTTCTTCTCCAGGAAATTGTATTGTGCATCATTGCTGTTTACTTTTTTGGGTTTTTTTTTCCCTTTTCCCCTTCGGTTTTATGTTCTCTCTTCGTATTATTCCCATTACTATTTTTATATTATATTGTACTTTAGCTATTAAACTGTTCTGATCTCAGCTCATGGGGGTTGTAGTCTGTCAATTCATATTTCTATTTCTAATGATCCCAGCAATTTCAGTATCATTCATGGGCTGTGGAGTCAGGTTTTAGGACATTATAAATAACATTACCTATAAAAGACAGTCTATCAAAACAACTGTAAAATGGCAGGTACATAAGCATTTTGTGCTATCATTCAGCTCTTTTATACTAAAATTAGCAGAAAGAAAAAGATGATTGACAGACTCCTCTCTCCTGTAGCAGGAAAGCCCTGGTTTCTGCCAGTTTCCTTGACAGTAAACAGAAATCAAATAATAATACAAGGTTCTCATCCTAAGAAGCACATTCCTGCCATGGAATTTCTGAGGGAGGGATAAAACACCATAAAAATCTGTTTATGTTATTCCCTTTCCATGAGTTCACATCACGTTGCCATCTCTCAGGGTGCGATATCCCCTGTTGCCATTTTAGAGTCACAATCTCCACTGTTGCCATGTATGAAGGCCACGTATTGGCCTTTATGTATTGTAATACTTGCCTTGAGCTGTTAGTCTGTGGCAGAAAATCTCTTTTTCTGTGTTCCACATAAATATTACTCATGAGACTGAACATCTTTCTTCTTCCATGATGGCACAGATGTTTTGCACAAGGGTTTTGGACATATTATCAATGCCATGAGCTAAGGGATGTTGGGAGGTTTTGGTTTATTCAGGTAAAAACATTGCAGATATCTTTAACCTAACTTCCCCTGTAGATCTTGCTGAAACACTTTTTTGCTAAAGTGTATATATAACATGGACCTAAACGGTGATGATCACATTTGTGTTGTTGAAAAGAGTGTAAAAGCTGACATATGCCTTTCTCTTTTGTTACTGTAAGTAATGCAGGTTTTTTTAAAAGCTAAAGAAACAACATTTATTGGTACCACCAAATGTTTTTCTCCTGGTTCCTCTATCACTAGAACCTCCCTATCTTTATGTAACTTAGAATAAAGTACCTTCATAGGGAATTATAAAATATAAAATCATTTAAGTTACACATGTAAAATAAAGGAAATGTATTTTAATGAGTTCCATCTCTGGGATTAATAAATGTGTTTCTTCATGTAAGGCCTGATCAAAAGACCCTTCAAATTAATAGAAAGGGTCCCAGAGATTTCTGTAGGTTTCAGATTGGTCCCTTGTTAAGACTTATTTCCACACAGTTTAACTCAAATAAGTCACATGTGGAACTGGTTGAAAAAAGATTTCATTTCATGTGAAAGTTTTCAAGGAAAAATAATACATTAAAGAAATGTTTTTCCATTTGCAGTGAAAGAACCTACTAACCTCAAACTTAATGTTTTGGCTGTGTCTTTGGCAACAAGATAAATAATTCTGGCTTTTCTGGATATTCTATCTAGCATATAAGGTTAGATAATAAAGCTATTTTAGGAATTCCTAAATTGTGCATGATAAACTTGTCAACATACCTAGATGAAAACAGTCAAATACATCATTTGGTCTTAACATTATGATCTTAATTTGGTGGTCCTAGATATGTACTTAAATTCTGAATATGGATTTTTCACACTTTTCCTCCTCGCTTCCATGATTTCCATACTGACTAATTCTGTCTTAATTCCCTCAGCTTTACAGTTCAGTATGTATGGTCCTTTATGTCCTTCACATTGTCCACAGTGATGAAAATTACTTTAAAATCTCACTTGTGTACCTCATGTTCTGTTGCAAAGTCAGAATAAATATGTGAATCATTACCTTCAAAACTTGCTGTCTTTCTTCAGATGTCAAAGATTCATGGCTTTGTTCACAGGAAAAAACGCCATGCCTACCTACAACAGTGAACAATTGTAGGCAGGCAATGTAGGCAGGCTAGGATGGTTTTAGAACTAAATAGTGAAAAATCATATCAGCAACAGGATAGAGTTCAAGAGAATTTAATCTTTCTAAATTAAATTTATAAATTCAATTTATAAATTCAATTAAATTTATAAATTCAAGTCCAGGTTGGATGGGGTTTGGAGCAACCTGGTCTAGTGGAAGTCGTGCCTGACCATGGCAGTAGATTGGAACTAGATGAGCTTTAAGGTCCTTTCTAAACCGAACCATTCTATGATTCATCATTCTATGATTCAATGGTAAAGTATTTATGTAAAAGACATTGTTAGGTTGCTTCCCTACACAGTATGCCTCATGCACAAACATATAGGTGTTTCTTGCCATTGCCAATAGTTTCAACAAAGCAAGGTCTGGATATTAAGCTGGGTTTTTATCTTGCTATCTTTCAAAACATAGAAACCCTGTGGACAAGAGTTCTTCAGCTTTGTCTGCAGCTATCTAATCTATGGTTCTATGATTCTATATTGTCAAGTGATGTCATTAGTTGACAGCTGGGTTTAAATCATTTAAACCATGGGAACCATTTTCTGGTAACAAAGGAGAAATGTCTGAGCTCCTGGTCATTTATTGGTATAAAAGATATAAAATTAAATCCTGACTTTTAATGTAGTGCTGACTAGTGTTTGCTTAGAGGAAATGGCTGTGCAGTAACAAAGTGGGACTCTTAGTATTTTGGTACTTTCTAACTTGCTTATGTGGCTGCTATTGTACTAAAATAAACAAGACCTCTGGTGGCTACAGGAATGGACTCCATAATCTTAATGACAAGATTTCAAACAGTCAGAGACATTCATGACTAAGTTTATGTCTAGCTATAGCCACAAAACTGGCTGCCTTGAGGTCACTGGGGAGGGAAGTCTCAGAGAGCACACTGAATGTCTGAGCAGCCTGGAGCATTGAGAGGTTTGTCCAATTAGCTGAGGATTTGAAGACTGACCAATTTGTACTAAAACCAGGCTGTTCAAGGTTTTTGCTTGTGTTTGCGAAGGAATGTGTATGTTTCCACTGACTCATGAAGAAGACTGACTTTGGAAAGCTATTTTAAATTAAGAAGCACCCTAAACTACAAAGAAAATTCAAAATCAATCTCAACTACCTTCTGCAATGGCCATATTTTCCACCTCTAGAGAAGACTTGCCTTGACTTCAGAGAAAGAGAAATAATGACATCCAGTGGGTCTCTTGCCTCCTTAAATAGTGCCCATATTTGTTGTTTTCTTCAGCTTACCTGCCCAGGCACCAAAGAGAATAGGTCATACACTACCACTCAGTAAGGTCCAAACTGCAGATGTGGTCCAATTAGAAATGGTAAAATCTGCATGTAAACCACCCCACTTGTATGCTCTGCTCACTAGGCTTGCCAATAGAAGAACAGAGATTTCAATTTTCTATTGAGAAGCTCAGAGCAACTTTTGAGAATTTGGTCAAAATATTAGTTCAAACATTTAGTCAGGTTATCAATAAGAAACTGCCCTTACCCTCCAAACAGTAAAAGTAACTACTATATATTTATGCAGCATATTTTTTGTTGGATTTGTTTGGTTTGGTTTTTAAAAGGCATCCTATACACTTGTCATAAGTCTATAAATGCGCAGCTATATGGTGTAAATAGATATATATAGCTATATCATGACTTACTAGTCAAATCCTCATATTTGTCTTATTTAGAAATACTTCTTGTTTTTCACAGAATAGACTTATTCACAAATAGGCTCTGATGCTTATGTTAGTTGAGTGTATCTTTTAGATCAGATCTCAGAATTTACAATGACTCCTTAGCTCGGATCCTGGTTACTTTCTGTAACTCCTTATTTAAAAATGCAAGTTTGCCTCATTCATTCTTTGTCTAATATTTTCTGATACAGGAATGTCAGTATTTCCATTCTACTGTTCATATTATTAATGGTTCGTATTATTCCTACAATTATTGCTATTGTAGGAACACATGGGAACCTGACTCAGGGACTGACTCCCATTGTGCCAGGTGCTGTCCATGCACAGAACAAAAGCTAACTTTAGGTCTTTAAGCTTGTTAAGTGCTTTGGGCTGAAAAGCTTTGAGTAGATATAAAATATTAAAGCTCATTTACAGAATCTGTTTAAAAAGATAATCAAGTTCTAAAGGGAGCCAATTCAACAAATGTGTGTAGTAAGATTTCAGATTTCACTGTGGTACCCTGTGATTTCATAGAGATATGTGCTACACTTAATTCTCACTTATACCAAAGCCAGTTTGCGTTGCTTTTACAATGAAAAGCTTAAAGTAAAAGCAAAAATGAGCCTAGAGGATGCATTCTTTTCCTGCTGCTATGGTCAGTGATAGGGTTGAAAAGGAATGGGTACTTGGAGCAATTAATTCTCCTTGGCTGTGAGAAAAAACCCAAAGAAACCAAAGAATCCATCTCTGCTGATGATCTATGAAAGTATTTCTACCCTCTCTCCTCTCGTCACAATCTTTTCCTGTCTTCTGTGATGCTTTCTAGCTGTCCTTCAATGCCTATTTTAGAGCTTGCATGCAGAAATCAGACATATTTATCTGTCTGAACTGGAATACACAGAATTATCTAATTTTAAGAACATCTGGAGACTCCAGAAGATTTTCTGAAATTCTTTAACAATGCTTTAATAGTTGCACATGAAGTCATAGCCATCCAAGGACTTCCAGATTGGGTTATGCTCAGTTCAGTTGTTAATACCTAGAAGACAGTAACATAATAATGGATCAGTGCAGCTGTCCATGTACTCTGCTCTCCTGTTTCTTGCAGAAGCTTGTGGTTACATGAAGATACCATGGGGCTTCTCCAGTATATCCTGCTAGCTTCCATCCAACTGGGGTTTATGAATTTTTAAGCCAGAGGATGTATGCTGGTGTTCTTCATTGCCTTCAATGACCCTTTCTCTCAATAATTTGTCTAATGATTTTTGATTTTATGCGAAACTTTGATAGCTACAGCATTCTATTACGAAGTGTTTTGCTCTTTAATAGAGCCACATGCAGAATGAAAAAATAACTAGTTTGTTGCTTAATTCACAACATGCCATCTGACAATCAGTTTTTTGGGCTCCTTTAGTTCGTATATTATGAGAGGCTTGCTTTCTCACTGTCTCATGACCATTCATTCACCCATTCCCCTTAAACACCCACTGTTGCAGCTCAGCTCTCTAGTTGACAGTGAAGTTACTAATGGAGACACATCAACTCATGTTAAGGCTGCTTCACTTAGGCAGAAACAAGATACACGAATGAAACAACTTTTAATAATAAAGTTATAACTTTTCACGTATATTAGATTAAAAGAAAACTGTGTACCAAAGATGTCAATAACCTTAACTTAAATGTGTAAGTGGCATTAAAAATATGCCCAAAAAACAAAGAAACCTAATCAAACAATTAAACCATTGCTCCTTAGGTTAAACCTCTGTTATTGTTCCAAAGCAGTGAAGCAGCCATGGCTCTCAAAAGAAGGATCACAAGGCACGAGAGGAACCTGGCTGCATAACCACACAAAACATTTTCTGTCTGGGACTCCCCACTCCACCCCTAAGTGCAGAATAACTTGAGCATTAGGTGTTTTTAATTTGTTATAACTTGTGAGCAACTGGCAGCACTGGAAACTGCAAAGACGTTGGGGCTGTATCACAGTCTAATAAAAGCCCCAGTGAAAGTTTTAAGCTAGTTCACACATCTGCGGTCTGATGGGGGCATTACCTAATATGTGCCATTTCTGCCATGCTCCCCACTATTCCCTCAGCTGTCATAGGGGCAAAAGTGTTACTATGATATCCCCCAGGCATCTTTATGGTCTTCTCTGAACTACCACCATCTTCAGACAAACCTCAGGAGTATTTATTAGAGGAATATAGGTAATTCTCTGAAGTGCCTATAATTCTCACTTATGATGACTCTTTGAAAGGATTATAACCTACATCCAGTCCACAGATTCCATCAAAGGGAGATAAAAATACATGTCTGGTATTTTTATACCTTCGATAAAAATAATCAAGCTGCTCCTTTGGGTCCAACCAGTGTTTTAAAATGTTTGCTCCTCCAAGTGATGTGATTTCACCACACAGGCCACAGACATAAAGTCCATAATTAATTTCCAAGATTTAAAAATTGAGTCATTTAAACCTGTTCACATCCAGGATTGGGGGAATTCTTAGTAGCTCTGAATATCATTAGAAGATGAAATAGATTCACTAACAGTGTTGGCTATCCTTGCTTCTTATATGTGTAGGTGTGCTGTGCCCAGTGGAATTTGCAGCATTTTATTAGGTGATAAGGTGGGTCTTGAGTCTTTGTGCAACTGAGGCAGATTTCCAGCAGTCAAAAGCTATGATGGACAGTACATAGGTACAATCATTTCTTTAAATAGAGTTATAGCTCCTTTATGCTGCCCTCAGACTCACACCTCACCAAGTTGCATGTGCTTCCCAGGCACACTGCTTCCAGAGTGGCAAAAGAGCCTGAAAAGCTGCACTATAAAATCATTTAAATGCCCTTCATTTACAGACCTTGTCATATGTCAAGACACATTTTAAAGATGTGCAAGGTGCCTTCCTTTCTCTATTCTTTCCACTCAAAGGAAGTCATTACAGTAAAATGCAATGGAAGCAATGTCTGGCAGGGGCTGCTCAAAATTTACTTTGAACTCTTATGAAGAACATTTCCACTCTGTTTATTACTAAATTCACTGGCCATAGATGATCCAAGGCTCATAAACGCAGGTATGATGGAACTTCCTAGGGAGCTTTCAGAGAGAGAAAGACTCTGCATGAGTGTGCACGTGTGTGTGTATGTGTTATTTCTCTTTAATTCTGGCTGTGAGAGGTAGCTATTCTCAGAATGAAGAGAAAATGCACATTAAAATACCAACATCACCTATTTTTCCCCTAGTTATTCTGGAAGTACCTCCTTTATACTTTAGAACTGTTTTGCAGATTATGACAGACTTTTCAGCAAATTTATTAATTTATTAATTTAAGCTTCATTATCACATTATTTTTGTGACATTCTTCAGACATCAGTCCAAAGAGGCAGGTATTAAGCTATCAATAATGCTGCTCCCTGGGGTAGGAGAGAAACCACAGCTCCCAAAGGGGTTTTGGGGATGTTTTATCCAGTAGCTGCTAGATACAGACCAAGCTATGAGGCAGGAATCTGCATCACTGAGTACCCTATCCAGGTGGCTACGGGAGTGGCTCCTTCTCTCAGCTCTAGCAGGAGGAGAAGCCCAGTAGCCTCCAAGGAAGTGATAGATGCCAACTGCAGCAACTTCAGACAAAAATGGGAGCTGAGCCCAGGTCTCCTGCATTCTCCAGAATACTGTAGCCCCTGGCTGTTATTTTAACACCAAAGCATGACAGTGCTTTGGCCTGGAAAGGACAGGCACTGCTCCTTTCAGGCAATGACACGATGAAGTCCCATTTGGCCCTGAGTCTTCTGATAAAAGCTGACTTAAGACAAAGTCCTGCACTCAGAGTTTCTTGTTTGGATAAACAGGCTAGGAAATTCCCTGGTCAACAAGAGGTTATTTTGGAGTGCTGCTCCAGAGCACCATGGAACAGTCACTGAAAACCAAGGTGCAGGCACAGCCTAGAAGGTACTCACTGATGTGGATTTAAAGCTGATAGCTCCAGGAAAGATTAGTTAGGTCTGCTTTTTAAATACACTTAAGAAAATATGTTCATTTTAAAGGGACTTAAATATATGCCTTTACTTAAAATCCAGCAAAGGACTGCTCATTCAAACCTTAACTTTCTTGTCATCTGAAGTTCATACCTCATGTGACTGAAAAATAGAAGCTTCTGTCAAATTGCTTCCTTTGTAAGTCTCAACCATTACACAGGGGAAGGAGCAGTAGGCATTAACAAAAGTTTTATAAACTTTTTTGTGAGCTTTGATTTAGGTTTATAAAAGCAGGGCTAAAGCCTGGAAAATAAAAGATGAACTTTTCTCTTTCCTTGTCAGATTTTTACTACCCCCTGTTTGCGCTTCCATGGTCTCATGAATACAGAAGCAGCATTCAGAAAAGTGGTTTACTCAAACAGCTCTTTCCAGCAGTAAAGAAATAATGAATTAGCACAAAACAAATAACTTTAGCACTTGCAGTTGCTTTCAACCGCAAAACAGGCTTCAACAAAATAGGGAGAGTACGTTCACAACCAGCCCTGATGCTTAGATATGTGTTTCCCTATCATGAATATGTTAGATCCTTTGTTGTGGAATAAAAGAGTGTCTAACATGGCTGAACACAGTATTTTGTTATTACTGTAATTATGTCATCTATTACCATCATCTTAGCATTCAGAGAGGATCGGGACGTGCTTGGCATGGTTCAAACATAAACTAATGAACAAGTCTCATTTAAACAACATATGCTGTCCACATAACAGTAAGATACAGGAGACGAGGCTGGAACTCAGCTGAGGTGACAGAGAGGGAAAGAGTGACGGCTAAAGGAATAGCCAAATATAATAAATACCTATTAAATCAATAACAGCTTTTCCATCGGCTTAAGTAACTTTTGGATCAAATCCTAAATGTACTATTTGGAGGATTTATAAGTTTCTTTTAATAGACATGAACAAAAGTCTTTTTTATTAAATTATTCATTTGCTGCTGTGGCTTATGGAAATGGCATGCATATCTACTACTAGTGTGACAGACCTCAGCTCTGACAACACTTGTGCATTTGTTTGGCTTTACACAGTGAATAGGCTTAGTGTATAAAATTAAGCATGTGTACAGGGCTGAGGCTTTTCTTAATTGTGTAATAATTTAATGTGGAGATGTACCAAGTCCAGACCTACTTTTCTGTGACATGTCTTTGTTTGTTTTTAATCTTAAGTCTGGTTCCTTGAACCAGCATTTCAGTGCAGAGAGAACCACAGGGAGCTGTGCCTGTGCAGAGCAGTCTGATGGACTCTCATAGAGAGGCAGCATAGAGGGTATGCCTCTTGCTCCCAGGCAAGAGGACCCCCAGAAAAAGAAAGCTGTGCCTGCTGAGGGCTTTGAAAGAATGGCTGTACTCAGGTTTGAATCTCAAGTAAAAAAAGCAGCATCCCTTGATAGACTTTAACTTGAGAGAAAGATCATATTTAAAACCCAATATGCTTAGTTTGTCCTCCTGGAAAGGTTTAGGTCAGTGTACACTCCACATAAGTTTTCTAACTTTCCTTTTCAGGCATTAAATATATGCAATGGACTGAAGAGGCAGACTCTTCATGTACAGAGTAAAATGTAGGCACTAAAGCATCTCATAGTATAGGGTCGTGATAGACAGATGAACTTGAGTTCATCTCTGCCTGCTGTCTCAAAGAGGTGTGAGTTCTGGTAGAGGTGGTGGTGGCCCCCAGCACTACCTTCAGCTCCAGCCAGTAGACTCCTGCTTTCTCTGGGCATCCTGGAGTGTTATCTTAACCTATAGCTGGAGAGATAACAGTACTGAGGGCTCAGCTCCTGGGAAAGAGAAGAAAGACAGTTCTTTCCAAAACAGGCTTCTAACACTGGTGGTTTCACCCATGAAGATGATTGTGAAATGATATGGTCACTCTTCATTATGAGTCCCTATAGGTGTGTGTGAACTCACTGATAACAATACAATAAAATGTTTTCTAAGGTGAAAAGGAGGCAGATCTCTAACTTAACTATAATGAAATATATCACAGGGCCTCATTTAGGCAGCTATGCAAAGAACCTAGGGTTATGAATAATCACATGCTTATACCATTAGTAATGTTAAGAAGGTGCTCATGCTGCTGGCATTCTTAAGATGAATAGTTGTGCACTCAAAAATTAATAGATTCAACTGCTTTTGAGTTCTAACCTTATAATGGTGCTCATAATACTTTGGAAGTTGTGGAAAGCTAAACTTCTACAGTCAAAAATATTGCTTAGTTTGGATACTTTGTCTTTCATGTTCCTTTCTTAAAAGAATTTGCTTTAAAAGGGAACCTATTCTATTCTATAGAAATAGTTGTAGAAAAATGATGCTTTTATATTTTAATGTTTGTTTCTCAAACTCTGAGCACTTTGCTCCTAAAAACTGAAAGCAGCGATCGAACTTAAAAGGTTCCTGAAACTGCTGAAGGAAAGACCCAGTTCTATCTTTGCTACAATACTTAGATCAACAGATCCCACTGCTGCTTTATTTCAATTTGTTGCTTTAGTGCCAGGAGTATCTGCAAGCTTAATGAAGTAATGTTTCTCCCACTTTAAGCTACAGATATACCCAGCAGATATTTCAGACTCACTCAGAATCAGAGTATTCAGAGATTTTAGTTCACCTATGCTCCGCTGTTCTTTGCTTTCACATGTCTTCTTCATTTAAATTATTTGCATCTTTAAATGTAAGGGTTGCTTGTGAAAAGAACGGATTGTTCCAGATGATTTTATATTACATAAAGTAATAGAAGGAAGTGAGATAATGGAATAGAGAAGGACAATGTGCTTTTGGGAGAGAGGAAGGAAAAGAAAAAACTTAGAAAAAAGAAAAACATGGGAACCAGCATGGAGTGTCCTCGTTAACCTACTCCAGAAAACTGAGGACACCACCATTTAGAAGACTAGAAAAGAAATCACTAGTGGAAAGTCTTTCAAGGGTCAGGAGCATGTAGTTATATCCTTATTCTTTCAAATTCCAGTATTGCACATTGCTAAAGTCCCTCCAGGGATAAAAGTAGATGTGCCAAAACATGTGAGAAAGATTCATTTCAAGTGTTGCTGGCCACGGAAAGAAAATCATGAGAAATCCATATTGCTTGAGATTTATTGATGATTTTGTAGATTGCAGATGTTTTAACGTAAGATGAAAACATTTGAGGGTTTGTACAGAATCAGTTCCAAGGTTTCCAAAATTTTTCAGTCTCTTGATTTAGTGGCCAACAGAACCTGAAATTATGAAGTCTGTTTTCCCTTAAAATGTAGAACATCTTATGAAGCCAATGGAGGAGCAAAGTGGAGATGGGATATTGCTTGAATCCGCTCTTCAACTGGAAACCCAGGCAAACCATTGCTTGTCTACAGGGACTTCCATGCACAACAGAAATACAAATCTGGCACAGGTGGAATACCTATATCTTCAGCTTTCACTGATTTTGTTCTCAAGATGGGAACCTGCTGTGAATTTCAGATCCAAAGTTGCAGTTGGATCTGTGACTTTAATCTCTTATAAGATTTTCTTATAACTCTTATTCTTCATATATAATCAACAGTCATGGCATTGATTCTGCAAATACAGTAGCTGTTCTCTGGCTGATTTTCTCAGAGTGGTAGCACAACAGGGTAAAAAAATCAAATACGCTGTAAAAGTTATTATCAAAGTTACTTTACCTCTTTAAAATGTGGAAATTCTTTTTCTTCTGACATTACTATGCAACAATTTAAAGGACAAAATGTATTCAATATTTTGCATGGAGTGACTTCCATCAGACTTTGAGGGAAGTTAATAAATCAACGGAAACCACTTAACTGCAGCATTTTCATGGGTCCAGTGGAATTCTAGGCAAATAACAGGTTTGCAAGAATGAAAAGTTGCTTATATTATACACACAATCTAATGTTCAAAGGAGTGTAAAAGATGCTTAAGTGTTAATATTTTATGTAGGCTTCGCTCCCGGTAGTAATTGCAAGCCATTAAAAAGTATGTTAAACCATAGCTGTTAGCACTGGCACAGCCCCAAGTAAATACTGAACCCTCACGGAAGGGGGTTAATTGGTACAAGAAGAGGTAATTTATTAAGGAACACTGAAACCCTGTATACACCCAAAGATCAGACTGAACTGCAAAAATCTTGTGTGAATATTACATCTGATAATCAGATTTTTTCCTACACTGCACTTTATTCAGAAAACTGAAAAAACAACAAGGTTTTCCTACATGGCTCCAATAAACCTTTATCTGGTGCCCTTCAGTCTGCAACTTCCCCCCTCTGCCCTCCCTGGGAAGTCTGTTGCTCACTAAAACACAAGCTTATTGGGAAGAAAAGCCAACATGACAGCGAGACCGAGTGTGTGGGAGCCTCGCTGCTTTCTCTTCCTAAGTTGGGCACACTGTACTAGAGCTTTACTAGTCTTGCATAGGTCTGATTACCTTTTTCTGGATTGTTGAACTTTTATTTTGTATGAATCTTCTTAAAAAGCAATCTTCTACAAGGCTTCTGATCTGCTAAGGCATGTTAAGGCTAATGGAAGTGGGTAGCAGTCGGTTGTTCTCACCGCACTGTCCTGGGAACAATTGGGTTTTTTAATGACTGCTCAGAAAAACACAGTTTAACTGTTTAGGCATCAAGAGTGGAGTTCTGCCTTCAAATCTCCATGCTCCACCTCCTTCCAACAAGCCTTAGGAGCATTATGAATATTAACATCACTCTGGTAAGGAAAGCTACTTGGAAAAGCTGCTAACCAAAAATCCAGCTCCAGTCTACAAGCTGGAAGACAGTGTATCAACTATCTAAGCTTCTCTTTCCCTGGCATAGTCTTTCTCTTGGTCTGCCATGCAGATGCATACTGCATATCTGGTGTTTCATGAGAAAGGTGCACAGAGCACATGGCAGACGTGTGGTTCAGAAAGGCCAAACTTTATGATTTGGTTTTCAGAAATTTTGTACATTGACTCAAATTCAAAGCCCACTGAGGTCACTGGGAATTCTCCCACTGTGCTCAGCAGGCTTTGGATCAGGACCATGAACCAGAATATCTTTAAATCACTGTTTAAAAGCCTAGACAAACTAAAAACAGACTTGTGAAACCCTCACCCCCTCTTCTGTTTTGCCTCCCATGGAAAGGTAGCACAAAAGCAGGAAATGAGAATTCTGACAGCTGTAAGGGTTTTTAGCTGTGACTCCCAAATTTTCTTCTTGATCTCTAGAGGAAGCAAAAAGAGTTACATCTGTTTAAATTATTAATCTAAATGATAAAGGGAAGCCTAATACAATAAAGTGATTTGTAATTTTATCTGATTTGACTTATTTTGCAAGACCAAGTGCCATTACTCTGGGAGGAGACAGTATTTCTCATGCAGAAAATTATTTACTTCTAAAATTAAATGCACTGATATATATATCCTTGTAGATATACTTTGCATTTTCATAGATCTGATTTAAAGAAGTCTTTAATTTCTCTCAATGTAAGTCCCACTCCTGTAGCTTGTTTCACTCTAATGTACTTTCAATAATAAATGACGCTACTATAGAATTACTGCCAATGAAAGAAAAAAAAATACATATTTTAGTGATTATATGGACTTCAAATCTCCTGATTTGGGATTCTCATATGTAAGCTCAATCCAAGCCTTGACCTTAAGAAAATGGACCAGAAAAAAACTTTGTGGATTTATGCACAGTGCTTTTTCTCACTTGTAATTTCTCACTCATAGGACCTAACAAGGATTTTGTGTATAAAACTAAAACAAATCATGTTCAGATTAAAATACAATTTTGAATAACAGTTTTATTTCATGGGTTTTTTAGATTTCTTTTGCTACTTCATCTATTCTCTTCAGGTTTTTTTCTATGCTTTTTCATTTATTAATAATTTTTGTTGTTCAGCATAGACCCTTGAGGCTTTCAAAGCGATGTTTCAATGTTTAAGTATTGGTGACACAATTTTATTAAAAATATTATTCTAATTCTTTGTTTTCTTTTAAAATAGCATGTGAGAATATATTACGTAACGGCAGCCTTTATTTTTGCACAGGAGCATTGTGTTGCGTGACACACGTCCCCCGAAAAAAACCCCAAACATCAACCCTGTATGAGCAGAGGCGCTTAATTCTCAACAAATGGCAAGTAAACCCAAGCAGTTTATTTGCAAACAGCTATCAGCCTTCAGGACAATATCTGGAGCATCCAGATATTGGCAATATCCATACACACTGACTCAGGAAGTCAGAGAAGTGCTAATAGTCACAATGACATTACTTTATATTAAAAATTTCATTCTTCCAAAGAAAAATGTATTCTATGTGAATTCAAGGACATTAATAGAAATTGTAGAATTTTCAAAGTTTCTAAAAGTCTGAGTTCAGTGGCTTGTTTTGCTTCTTTGGTTCGTTGTTCGTGATTTTTGAGGGAATACGTGGGTTTTCTTGGTGGTATTTTTTTGACAGTGGTGGGGCATGCAGCGTAGCGTTTCTGTAGTACAAGGCAGCACTAATGAGGATTATTCTGTCTTGTCTGGTTATTAGTATTAGAAGTAGTAGTATATTGTACTTTTGTTATTGGGATTGCTCTTATCTCAACCCATGTGGTTTACATTCTTTCAATTCTCCTTCCCATCCCACCTGGAGAGGAAGGGAAAAGAGGGGTGAGTGAGTGCCTGCATGGTTCTGAGTTACTGGATGGTTTTAAACCATGGCACACAGTATGTTTCAGTTCAGCACGACATTTTCTTAACATTCCCATGAAGTGTGAGCCAGTCTGAAAGGAATCCTTCAATAAATATTAAGACATGTCTGCAAAATAACATGCTTCACCACCTCCATAGTAAATAATTTCTTCTTTATAGCTAAATCTACCCTTTTTCCGTTTAAAGCCATTCCCCCTTGTCCTATCACTACATGCCCTTTTTAAAAGCCCCTCTCCAGATTTCTTCTAGGGCCCCGTTAGGTATTGGAAGACTATTATAAGCTCTCCCCTGACCCTTCTCATCTCTAGGCTGAACAAGCCTGGAGAACAAACTGAATGCTCAATGTTCTCAGCCTCTCTTCATAGGAGAGGTGGTCCAGACCTCTGATCATTTTCACAGCCCTCCTCTGGACTCGTTGCAAAAGTGGTGGAACCTGAGCTTCCTATGTTGGAGCCGAGAATCTGGATGCAGAGAGCAGAGTAGAGGGGGAGAATCATTTCCCTTGACCTGCTGGCCACACTGCTTTTAAGGCAGCCCAGCACACAGTTTCTGGGTTGCAACCACACACTACCAGGTCATGGTGAGCATGTCAACAAACAACCCCAGTCGTTCTCCTCAGGGCTGCTCTCAACCCACTTTCCACCCAGCCTGTACTTGTGCTTGCGATTGTTCTGACCCATGTGCAGGACCTTGCACTTAACTTTGTTGAACTTCATGAGGTTCTTACCTCTCAAGCCTGTCCAGGTCCCATTGGCAAACTTGCTGAGGGCACACTCAATCCTTATGTCCATGTCACTGACAAAGATGTTAAACAGCACCCAACCCAATGTTGACCCCTGAAGAACACCACTTATCACTGGTCTCCACTTGGACATCAAGCCATTGACCACAACTCTTTGATTGTGATCATCCAGCCATCTGTCAAATCCATGTTTCTCCAGTTAAGAGATAAGGATATTGTGTGGGGCAGTGTCAGATGCTTTTCATATGTCCAGGTAGACAATGTCAGTTACTCTTTCCTTATTCACCAAAGCTGTAAACCCATCATAGAAGACTACCAAATTTTTCAGGCACAATATGCCCTTAGTGAAGCCACGTTGGCTGTCACCAAGCACCCCTTTATTTTCCATGTGACCTAGCACTGTTTCCAGGAGGATCTGTTCTCATGGAGCTGGTCATAAATGTCTATTAGTGTGATAGTGCCATCCTTAGGCTCATGAAACTGAACCTTTCATGAACTATAAGCAAACAATAAGATACTTTTTATTAAGACAAATATTTTGGGGATAAAAAGTATTCAGTACACTACTGCAGAAAAAATCCTACTGATATTTAGAGTTATTGCTTTAACAGCCCACAAAAATGTTTTCATCAGAGCTATTCTTCAATACACAATTTAGTTTTGTTTATATTTCAGTTCTTTTGTAGACTGAAGTGAAGCAATACTTTAGCTAAGAACATTATATCATGACACACAATGTTATCAAGAGCAGTATATGCTTTTCAATGCAGATATAATGCTCCATTTACCTTCACCATATGAGTTCACTTTTGAAAATAAATCTTCAGATAACCCACAAAACAGGGAGGCAAAACCAGGGAGAAACCAGAGGCAGTGGAGTCAGTGGATAAAAAGGGCTCTCTGGGGAAAGTGCTTCTAATGTTACTTACACATGCATATATCATGCACTTCTGCTGAAACAGAAGGATTTATCATTTTTATATGCACATATGCCATAAACCATATGAATGAAAGTATGGTATTATTTTATATAGCAGAAATAAAGAAAATTCTTAAATTTCAAAATCAGATGTTCAAAAGGTAAGAGATGCCCTTAACAATCCAGCTTGGTCTGCTTTGTTTCTCTCCTCCTCTCCCTCCTGGAACTCCCTATATACATCTGGCTTATTAAATACACAATCATATGCTATCCTACACAGGATCTTTGTTTCAGTGCATGTACATTCAAGGCAGTAATCATGGCATAATACTAGTGAAGAATCCTTTGAGTCATCTATTTTAGATGAATCTAGTATTTAAAAAAAAAATCAGCAAAATCAAATTCTGCTCAAAACTGATCCAAAAAAAAGGGGTCTGTATTGAGTTAGAAGATTTACTTCAATATATTCAGCCAGCTATACAATATGAATGCATGACGAGAGACAGAGAAGCCAGAAGAGATTTACTGGCACTCATTTGGGATGATGTATGTAATTCTCTCATGTCTTCACTGCTTGTAATACAGTCATCCACAAATGATGCCACTGAAACCTGCATTTTAGATCATATTGTCATGTGCTTAGACTATGTATAATAGGAAGTTACAAAAATACAACTTCAGTACTCCATTATACAAAATTTGTTTAGATTTTACAAATTTCAGACCTTTCTCTTATATATGCTCAATGCTTAGAAGACCAGGTGTTTTAGCTTTAGGACTCAGCAAAAACCATTAAAACTTCAAATGGTGATCTCAAATCACTTTCCTATACATAAAAATGCCATGATTTTAAGGCTTTCTCTTCCCTGACTCTTCTGAACTAGGAGAAAGTCTGGTGGGGAACCTGTGAAAGATTGTTTTCAAAAACCTCCATTTTTATTCTGACAAGCAGTAAGAAAAGTATCTGAAACACATCAATTATTTAAAATGAAATATTGTTCATTTTGGCCATGATACTGTGATGAGAAATCCCAGATTCAAAAAACATAGGAAACAGTGATTTATGGGATTTTTCAGATCCCTTAGTGGCTTCTGTTCAATAAAAGGGTAATAGTGCAGAATATTATTTAGCATTTCAGTAAATATGAATTTTATTTAGTAAGCATCCTGTAATGGAGAAAAGTGAATGTTTATCCCATAACTAATTCCTGTAGGTGAAGTTGGAGACTTTCACTGTTACAAGAATTGAAAATCTCAGGTTTTGCCCTCATCACCATTTCAGAATTTTTCTTGCTATCTTACTGAGGGAAGTGTCTTAGCAGTAAATTTTGTTCCTGTTTGGATCAAGAAGTGGGATACAAGAGAATTCTTCAGCTGGGATAGAATTTTCCTTTAACTATTTATGCTATCTCCAGAATGAGCATATGAGGAAAATGTATTCAAGACAGTTGTGATGTCTTTTCTTTAAGTAACAATGGTTCTGCTAGGGTTGCAGGGAGTGACTTTTTAGCCACTAGGAAAACATGTTTGCCCCACTTCCTTATGATCCCACATGTTGAGCCAGATTGGATGGCCAGAATACCTCATATGAACTCTTGCATGACATAATTTTAACCCGGTAAGAAGTTTGAAAGGTATTTTCAGATTAGAAGAAATGTATTTTGCTTCTATTTCTTGTCTGTATCTACTTAAATATTAGATGCACATCTCTACCTCCTGATCTCTATATCCTTTATACTCCTTGGTAGTCATAGCAAGAATAAGGACACATACTCTAATAGAAAGAAAAGATAATACTGCTTTCTAAAATGCTTTAATATGGCTGATGCTGTAAGGAGTGAAAAGCTATGCTCTCTGGTTACCTGGATTAGATTATAGCTGATGCTCTAAGAAAAAAAATAAATGCACTGGGTTTGCATAAAATCACTTTTTCTTTACCATGCTAAAATCTGACTTTCTTGTTTGGACAGTCTTTGATACCCATCATGAATTCTTCTGGTAAGAACTCAAGTCTGGTTGCTTTTAAATAGCAGTTAAAATACAGAGTCTGCACTAGACAGTAAAATCTAGTTGCTGGGTATCTTTAGGGTTTCAGCCCAATGTCAAGACTGGTCTGGAAAGTTTTTGCAAGAACAGAGATCTTGAAGGTACAGTATTATCTTTTCAGACCTAATCCAGCCCATTTGCTGAAAATGTATGAACACTACTGGGTTCATATAACTCTAGTGAGATGACATATGTCTATCTCTCCTCTGTTAGATGGGAAACATTGCTCATTGTAGAAACATTTTCTTATGGCTATTTTTTCCAGCTTCTATGAGAAATTATTGGACAATCAAGATCAGGATGGGATTGATACCATGGAAAATTTCATATTTCAAGAACTGAGGTGCTATGCTCTTCATTTTTGGTGACATTTTCTCAACAGAACTGGGAAGAATAAAATATTTGACTCTTTCTTCTTCACCAGATGTGTGAGAAAAGACTCAGAATTTCTGGATATAAAGGTATCATATGAACTCCGGATCAGTGAAGCATGCCTGTGTATGAACTCAGAACTCCCAGCAGGCTTCAGGAAGAGTTATTTTTCTTTCAGGGATACCATTTGTTTTCCATTATAACCACCTTCTGTTAACATTTTTCTGAGATGAGACCTTGTATCTAATTGTATGCATCCACAGCTCAGCCTGTGACTGACTTTCCTGGCACCACATGTCTGTGTTTGCCCTAAATCCAAGATACTCCACGAACCCTGTGACTATCTATGGTCATTTCTTCCTACCCCGTACAGAAATTACCTGTCTAGGAAGACATAATTGAATTCCCTCCTACCTGAAAACCAGTATTAATGTTATCATGATGCCACAAAAAGATCATGGGAGCTTGTAGAGTGAAACATCTTCAAAATTAAGTGGGACATCTCTCAGTTGCCTGTGCAATCCTCCTTCTTAAAATGAATTGTTTCATGCGTCTAAATTTACCCTTTCTGAGGGAAGACTGCAGACAGAAATGGATCGTCTAGCTTAGACCTGTCAGCTTTATTTATTACTGGCTCTCTTTTCCCGTTTTGTAATGGGACTGTACTTCTGTCTTGTGACTTTTTGCATATTTTCTGTTGACTTTTCAATTTCTTTCTGAAAACCATTTTCTATCTCACTTTCTGTATTTTATTCCTAGTAGACAGTCCTTCAATCTGGGCATAAATGACATACTTGACTTCTGCTTTTGAGACTTTCAGATCATCAAAATTTTTCCCTAATAGTTTCTTAGTAGACTTCCCTCTTTTCGTTTGCATCATTATACCTTGCAAGTATCCTTTTTGAACAAACACTTGAAGTAATTGCCATCTCTCCTGCATCTTCTGTATCCTTTGGTTTGTTGTTCTATCCCCGCTGCTCACAATTCTTAGAATACGAAACTCAAATTTTTAATAATCACTTTGATTCAAATGACATTTCTAGGCAGTCAGTCTATTCTTCCCTACAGGTCAGTATTTTATGTAAAATAGTTATTCTTATAGTAGTTCCCTTCTGCATTTGAGACAAAATGTCTACCGGATATTTATCCAAAAGGTTTCAGCAACCACTTCACCTAGTAGCTTTCAGCAGGGTTATGATATTTATCTTGCTCTTCTTAAATCTGTTTACACTTATAAGAGTTCAGAAAATTAATTTCTTATGTTTTCAAAAAAACATGGCTCGATATGTCCAATCCAGTCCTCTCAGTCAAAGGCAAACACACAAAAGATGTCCACAAACTGCATGAATCACAGTAATGTGTGCATACATATATATATATATGTTTAAACAAATGTGTGCATATATATATATATATAAGTTTAAACAAATACTTCTTATAAAAGACAGAAAGGCTCAAATGTATTTTGTGGAAAGGGAATGAGAGAGTTAAAAGGCATCATGAGTTACTTCTGCAATAGCAACTCCTGGATAATCATGGCAAATACAATGAAACACAAAAGCAATCTTTTTTTTCTCTTCATTGTTTCAAAACAAGCTAATCCCTTGTGTAGATACTGTTTTCCTGTGATATGCCTCTGAGCTTTGGTTGTGTGATAAAAGTCTTTCTGCTTTTTGTTTCCCTGCTCATCTAAGTCCAGATACGTTTTTTCCCTTGTAAGATCACACCACAGCTATATAACATTTCTGTGATATTGAAAAGGGAATGAATTGACAATAAGTTTTCACTGGAATGTTACAGAGAGAATTTAAGCAGGAGCAACACTGGTTCCTGACGAATTCTAGAAATAGGATGAGCACCTGAAACAAATGGGTTTCTTTCCTCTGTATCTTTCCAAGTGGAGTTTGAATTAAGAATTTCATACTTGAAAGCTTGAAAGTTTCTACTCTGAAAGAGAAACTAAAACTTTATCCCATCAAAACAGTATGTAGGCCACTTTCCTGGGAACACAAATTGAAGGCCCAGCTCCAGATAGATCCATCTGCATGACCTGCTCATAGTTCTGAAGAGACAGAGCCAAGACTGATACAGGCCTTGCTCATTTTGAAAGGGATAGGTTTTTCTCCTTGTGGACTTAAAAAATTGCTCGTTTACCATGTGATGCATATATCTTTTTTGACACTTGCCACAAGCTAGAAGATATTATCATCTCTTTTAGGTGGCTGTATATCTTCAGCTTTCTATAAAGTTCTCCACTGTATGAGTAAGATAGCAGGGAAATGATTTGTCAGAGAGGCAAATCTGAAGGCTCAGAGACCACCCACCTGCCTGAAGAAATCATCTCCATTTTCCTTCTCACGGGACAGGGATATCAAACCTTACAGTGTTTGGTTTGGGCAGAACCACAAGAGATACTGACCTTCAATGTTTGTATGTGTGTCAGATGACAATTCAATGTGTTTGCACTGAAAAGCACTTCCAGAAGTTTGGAGCTCCCCTTCTAAGACCAAAGAATCCTATGTCCATAAACTGCAAATAGCCTGACATTCGTTTTAAATCATCTGTGCACCTTGATAGCTACAAGAGGAAATATTTTTCTTTCCAAAGTTTCCCGGATAATTCTTCAGTGTTTTCTTTATGTTCCGATTTTGCTGTAATATGCACTACATAAATATGTAGACAGCTTAGTTTCATTACACAGATATTGCTACTCACATGTTACTTAAAAATAGATTGAAGAAGAGGCAATATTTTTTGAAATACACTGCAGCTTCATCTGTCAGTTCCTGAAGAAAGGTAAATTTACCTTCTATTGATCATTTCCTACTGACTCAGCAAAAATACTGAAAAAAGGGTTGAAGCACATTAGAAACATTTACCAAATTCTACTCTGGTTTACAAAATCAAAGGAAACATGCCATGCTTTGAAAGGTAAGCAGAAAAAAAGAATAAAAAGAAAAAAAAAATTAAGATGCTAAAAATAAATGAGTAAAAGAGAAAAGTTCCTGTAATTTCAGGTTGAAAATATGAGTCTGAGTAATCAAGGAAAGTATTTTTACTGCCCTGTCAATATTTTTCCTGGAAGCTCTGGTAAATAGACTTTCTTTGGATCTGTAGTGTGCGTGCCTAATGGTCTTAGGTGTCTCTTACCACAGAAAACTTTATCCTTAAGAAATACAGTAAACAGGAACTCTGTGGTTACGTAGTTCCTGAAAGAAGAAAAAAAGAGAAAGAAACATGTTCCCTACCATGACACATGGACAATTTATATTGATTTAAGAAGAAGCTGTTCCTTTCTATTTTGAATCTTTCATGTCAGCCTTTGTTTCCATTGCATTTAAAAAATCTGTTTTTAAAACCTGTCAGTGAACTGGACCATGTTTTCTCAGCCATTTGAATTAACATCCCCATGACCCCAAGAGCACTGAAGAAGTGCTGGAAAGCAGAAGGGAGCTTTTTTTTGTCTTTCTAAACCTCTATTTATTTATTTTGCTGGAGAAAAAAGATCAGCCAATTTCTCTTCCAAATCAGCAGATTGTAGAGGCTGTGATCCATCCAAGTTCTGAACTACTCTAGAAAAATTACCATGAGAACACTTAGACACATAATTCTGACAGGTTCTGTGTCACCTCAGTCTCTTCTTTTTTACCACACTCTTTGATTCAATAGCTGCCACTTGTGCAAATGGAATAACACAATGTCTTGTTGGCTCTGACCATCTCTCCATCAGATGCAGATGGAGAAAGGAATCAGACCCTGGCTCCTTGAATAACACTGATCCTACCTTTGCAATGAAATCCATCTTTCCAGTCTCCCATATGGATGCATAGTTCAACTATCTAACATAGGGGAAGTCTGGCATTGATTGCAAAGAGTATGTTCTTAGAGGAACAAACCTCAGTAACCAGTGTTACTGTGCTGCCATGCAAGCAGGGTGCTCTGCCACCACGCCTCATCAATAGAAGCTTGGTTCATTCTTGATGAGAGCACTGATCAGAATTAGTAGTTAGGAAGCATATCTTCTCTTCACTCCTGTTGAAAGTAGATAGAACCGTAAAAGATGCAACATATAAGATTGCACGAAGATGCAGATACATTATGGTAGTATTATATGAAAACCAAATAAGGCCAAGACAATCATCAAAAGAGCAACATTTCATTTAGATTATAAATAGTTTATTTCCTTTGGTGATAATTTCCTCTCATGTTGAACTCACTAGTTAAAGAAAGGAATTATTTGACTGCAGTCCTGTGCCATCAGTACTACTGGCAATGCTAAGCAGGAAATTGTTGAGAAGATCCAGCTAAGTCAAACCAACTCATCATCATCACAATGAAAATAGGGTAATGACAAGATGGAGTTTGCAGGTGTCATGTGTTTTGGTCTGTTCTTTTATTCCAGTGATCTTTGTACTCCTATCTTCTCTGAGAGTCCTCCAGTTTTTCAGTTAATTTTCCTCTTTGGCTCAAGTTCTCAACTTTTTGTCACTGTAATTTCTCTCTGTATCTCTTGTTCAGGTCACTTACCTGTTGTGCACAGCAGCAGCTGAAGATGTTGAAGGATGTCTGTTGTTCTATTGGACTGATGTCTAGTGGCTTGTCACCTCTTCTCAGCTGACTTCATTTTTCCCAAGTAGCACAGCTTTATCTATTTCCTTGGGCATGAAGCAATCCTTCCAGCCTGTGTTGTCAGCAATACTGTCTCTGAAAAAAAAACCCACTATTTTTATTTAACGAGATATAATTTTTCTCACTAAAAATTGCCATGTTGCCAAAATTGGGCTTGAAACAAAGAGAAGCTTCAGATTTGATGCATTTCCTGATATGAAAAAGTCAAGGTGAAAAACGTTTACAAAAACTTTTCAGAAAGCCCTATTACTTTCAAAATAAAAATTTTATTGTACTTTGAAACAATCTAACTCAAACATCTAGACCAATCACTGGGAAAATGGAAAAAATAAAAATAAAAAGTAAACCACAATAGTTTACAAACATCAAAGAATTTTCAAAATTTTAAATACTTAGCCAGAGTTTTTGAGTGGCAGATACACAAAACGACTTCTGAAACTAAACCAAAAGCTCCTTCTACCACTTCTAATCCACTGTGATAGATAGATTACTGAAGTAAACCCTACAACTCCTTTCAGTGACCTGAGATAAATGATACTCTAATAAAGTTTTCTCTAGAAAAATATCTTGATTCATTTGTTAACCTGTCCAATGAAACAAAAGCAGAATTTTTGTAGACTTTGCTCCTCAGAGGCTGTCTTACAATGTGCATTGTTTTTTCTGAATTTCCTAGGGGCCCTGTAGACAATGAGTTCAGATCCCTTCAGAGAGAAGAAAAAAATGAATCCACAACTCCAGCATCTTCAAGGTGTAGTATACCAGTACTTACTAGGCCTCTTATTTTCAGTTTCATTCTCTCTAAATAATTAAGATTTCCCTTTCAGTTCAAATGTAATTTATTCTCATGCTGGACTGACAAGAACCCCAGATCATTGAATGCAGTCAGTTTTATTGTAAACAAATGTTTTTTATCACAATTTAGTTGATTTCTCATAAAGTATTTCTGGCACAGTTAACATTATCTATTACATCACCATAGTACCGTTGAGGTGAATGATTGATACATGTTGAACTTCACAGAGAGCTGAAACACAAGGCTTGAGGTCTAGAATAACATCTTTGAGGTTATTGTTATTTGTTTAGTTGGAGTTAGAATCAATGGCAAGATCAGCATCAGCCCCTAAAGAGCACAGCTGAGGGGCACCTGTTTGAATCTCTCCAGAAACTGCTCCTTGTCCTGGGACCCTAAAAATGCCGATTAAGATATCAAGAGCAATATCAAAGCAGCTTTTTCTACCTTTCCTTTAAAAGCTTTACAGATGATGAAGAGAGGAGTCTATGAAAGAGCAGCTGAGATAAAGGGATAAGCAGATGGAAATATTCATCTGAAGGTCAAAATACAGTGTGAATGCCCACATACTGGAGTTGTTCTGGTCTTCAACATTCCCCATAACAGATAGGAGCCCTCCTTTGTCTGCCTTTCCTAGGGCTCTCGTGTTCAGCAAGGATCCCTTAGGTACAGTGAATAGCACAGAGCAATCACACCAGCTCTGAAATGCTCACTAATGCCGTGCCTCCACAAATCTTCCTCCTATCTCTTCCTGAATCTAGCCCTGAGAACTGGCAGGACTCCCTGAGAGATAGCCTATTCACACTACATAGCAGCAATGCTCTGATCCACCCACCAGCACGAGATCAGTGCGTATGAACAGGGTTGTGCAATAAACAAAACATTAACTGTATCCGAAAAGGTTTTCTCTGCTCGACTTTCAGCTTTGTACTGTTTATTTTTGTTCAACAACAAAAACAGATGTTTTCTGGTGTTTTGTTTTGGTTTTTTTGCTTCTCCAGATGTACCATTTAAAATGTTGTCAGCTGTTCAAAGGCACTGCTGATTTTTGGACAGCAGAAAGAGTTATGGGAAGTTAGCTATCTGGCACTGGTAAACTAGATTTTCTAGGTGCACAGACCATTTTTTCTTGTTCGAATGGACACACCATGGTTAAGGATTCACTTAGGAGTTCTTAGAAGGGTCCCAGTGTGGCTTAGGCCTGCAGCGCAAACTAAATACATCTCAGCAAATTGAACCTTGGCGTCAGCAGAAGATGTATTAACATACAGATCGCAGCTGCCAAGACATACAAATTCTCTGTGTGATCGCTTGGATTTCTGGCGTCTCTCTTGTTGCAGAGGAAATGTCATGATCACATGGAGACTCTAGCATGAGAGGCCACTGTAAAAAACAAATAAAACAGAACCATATTTTCTGACTGGAAACAGAAACAGAGTTTGCAATCAGATTTTTACTACAAAAATGTTGCTGCAAAGTGTAAGTAATGATACATTTTTTTCATACAAAGAAATAAATGAAGTTTCTTTTTCTGGTTGTTTTTGTGCAATAAAAGCAAAGGCCAGAAGGGTCTGACTGAATTCTGTATTTAGATTTGGAGAGCAGTTCCCTTCAGCGTGCATATTTGTTTATGATTCCATATTTAGTTCAAATCCCACTAATGTCTTGGACTGTATACGTGAAGCAAGGTGAAGGATATTTATTCATCATCATTTGTAGCTGGTCAGAATCCATCACATCTCAAAATTATATATGTGGCTTCTAGACTTACAACATGGGAGAGACTTTTATGAGGCAGAAGATGATAGGCCTGAGAACTCGAAAAAACGAAGCCTGAAGTTACTTCTCTATTCTTGTCCAAGGAGCTGAAATCAATAGTGGTTTTTTTTAAAAAATTCAATTTATTTTCATGTGTATTTACTCTGCCTCTGAAAATTACCAGTTTCACGTCTTGTAAGGCACTGCTCTAGAGCGGAACCTGAGGAAGGTTTAATCCAGAAATTCAGATCAATTACTTAATTCATAGCTACATTAAAGTGTAGATCAAAAACTTCCCTAATACTAAAGAAAGATCATGTCTATTCTGCAGTGTGGATTTCTATTCCCTTTTCTGTATCCTCATGCTCTGTAAACCCCATATAAATCAATATAATATCACAGATTCAGATAAATGTTTTTTTGCCTTCTATTTAGCTGTATTCATCACATCAGTAATTTCATTACTTAAAATAGTTCATTACTTTTGGCTATACGACTGTGAGGGAAGACAGCTACAACTTGCAGGCTCAGTCCCCCGATAGGCATCCAATCAGGCTTCCTAGTTCAGGAATTAGGAATAGGCAGCAGCCGTAGCCCCAAAATACTGCAGAATTACCTGGCTTCAAAGCAGTTCATTGAGTACATTGATCTAAATCTGGACCTCCATTCATTTTACAGAAATGTGGAAATGTTTGGGTCTTGTTCTGAACAGGAATTGAAAAATCCAGCTGAAATACCAAAGAAATATGAAGTGGAAAATTCAGAATCATGAATTTAGAGACTCACTTTGGACTTCTTTTTGAGTCTTTTTCTATGATAAAAGGGAGTCATTCATAACTTGATCCATTTATGAACTTGGTTGAAAAGGAGCAAATGTAAAACTAAAGAAGGAAATATTTCCTTTATATTGCATTTCCTCCAAAAAAAACTCAACACCACAAATTATCATGGAGGATAGATGTTCCTAGAATTACAAAATACTGCTAATTTGGGTTATACAATCACTCAGATCACATGCAGAGGTTAAGATGGAAGAGCAACTTTCTTCCAGTTTCAGAGTGATGGAAGAGACATTCCTTGTAAGTAGATCAACCTAGATGTGCCTTGCATGCTGAACTGCATACTCTTAATTAATCAGTGGCATTGGCCACTGTGAGTCTTATCAAACTGTAAACTGATGATTTGTTTCAAACCTTATAATTGCATTCTAAGAATGTATTGTTTATAAAGAAAAAGTTACACTGTTCTCGATCTATGCCTCTTCTTACAGTAAACAAAGATCACCCTTGAAGAATGGGTGTGCCAGCAGAAATGCAGTCAGGTCAGCTGTGCTCATCACTCCTGAGACACCTTTGTCTAGCCTATTTTCAAAACCCTTCTGTAACCATCGGTGTTGATTAGCAGTCTATAACATTTCTGCTTTGTCCTCACACCAAAAAGCTTTTTTATAACATTTATTCATGCATCTTTTGTGCTACACATACAGTACGTTATTGTACTGTATTAACTATTGTGTGCATACTTAAATTACACTTTCAGCACAGGAAAGTTTTAGTTCTCATCCATTTTATGGAATGCTGTTCTGTATTTGAATACTGTTATTGTGTTGTTGCTGCCTTCAACCTACCTTTACAAAACACTTTGTTCAATGTCCCAGGCTATGCAAGGCAGACTGCTTCTACTGGTGCTCCTCAGTAGTCAATTTGTCTGGCTTACTTGTACAGCAGTTGTCTCTTTTTGAAGCTTTGCAAGGATTACTTTGATATTTTTCATGTTTGAAACCACAATGTGCTCATTTCATCTCACAAACCTTTAGCCTGATAACTGACTATCCTGTAAAGAGGGTTACATCCAAACTTGACCAAAGTCTAAGCTTTCCTTTACCATCTATGGCTTGTACACTTGGGACACACCAAGGAAACACTTAAATTTTCTAGTAAAAAAAACATAAATATTTTTAAGGAAAACCACTCCGCCAGCTGTTTCTTTTGCCTTCTTATCCCCATCTCAGTTCCATATCTGTTCTCAAGTTGATCATGCTGTTACTACAGAGACTGTGACATGTTTATTTTTGTCTTTTAAGTAGTATGTTATCTATAGATTTTAATTTAATGGAGAAGCCGAGTTCTTTTAAAACCCTTTTTCAGTAAATGATCAACTTATCAACACTGGCCCATTATAATGACATTTACTACATTTCATTACAATAAAACTTTCAAAGAGTGGAAAAGAAAAGGTTGATGAATGTTAAACTGAGTAAAGGTTGTAACATTCCTGTATTTTATCAGTCTACAGCAAACATGAAGCAGTAATTTCTGTTGTTCCTTTCCTGGTGAAAGAGCTATTGGAAAAGCAAATTTCAAAATGTGATTCTCTCTGTATGCACTAAAAATGTTTCAATTGCCAGAAACTCAGCATAATTAAAACTTAGATTTGCCAGTGTTATTTCTCCTCATAAGATACTTTCACAGCAGTTGTAGTGTTTACATTACATCCATTTCATACCTAGGGAGAGGTACCATCTGGATCACAGGAGTGGAACAAGGCTTCTCTTTACAAGACAGATATTGGCAAATATAATAGTAGTAATAATAATAATAAACGCCCAAATAATCAGATACCAAACAGGGATCCAAGCTGTTGGTTCTAAACAATACTGCTTTCTGTTCAGGCACAAACAAAGAACATTAAGTGAGCACATGCTATACCATGCTGACATATCTGCTGGTCAGATATATAGAGGTAAGTGACAGAGAAAGCAAGAGGAAGCCCATCAGCCCTTTGGCCATTCTTGTCTGGTGAACTGGTTGTCTTTATCCTCTTGTTGCTTCTACTTCTTGCTTAAAAGTGAGCTCCAAACTAAGGAAAAACAAAACCCCCAAAATATCTAAATAATGAATGTTCAACAAACTACAATGATTAATGAATTCATTGCTATTTGGACAAATAGGGAGCATCTATTTTTAAGCCATTCTTTAGTATTTTTGCTGATTTTTTTCCCACTTCAAGTTTGCCCTAATATGTGAGAAATGGCCATTTATTCAAAAGACAGGTAAATTGTGAGGGACTCAGACTTTAAGTTTGCTTCCACTAAATACCTAAAGATTTAAATAATTATGCAAAGCTTATCCAAACAATTTGAACCTCTTCAGTCATCACCCCTGGCTGGAGAGCTTGCAGAATATGTAGGCTGTCTTGTGAGATGTCCAGTACTTCCTGTTTCTGGTTAATATTTTGGCATTTCTCTGTTCCTGTCTCGGTATTTTGGCTTTTATCTGTTCCTGTCTAGGTATTTTGGCTTCCCTTGGTTTCTGTCCCTGCTGGAAACCAAAAGTGCAGATGCATGTGAAAATGAGGAATAGTGAATAATATAGCTAAACTGAATATTTCATATTCTGAACATTTGATTCATGTTCACATTTAAAAATAAGGAATTATTTGGTTACCCCTTGGTTTTTGCAAATCTCATGTGCTTCCTGCTACCATAAAGGCTCTCAGAAGAGTTTTTTCTTGTTAATTTGTGGCAACTATGCTATATGACTTAGCACTGAACTTCTTGTAATGCCTAAACCTCCAAAAAGATGACACTGAAATTAGCTGAATTTTTCTAAGAAAGTAATTGATCCATGTCTTCAAGGAGGAAAAAAATGAGCAGGGAGAAGAAATGGGTCAAGAAAGTTCCTACATGATTTTTTTTAGGATAATTAGTGGGTTAGAGTTTCCTTGCAACAAGCTGGTATTTTCCAGCTGGCCAAAGGCAGCAGTGATTTTAGATCCAGCATGTCTGATGAGTTTCTAATGAAATCCAAAGAATGTCTGCCCTGGCTCTTTAGAAATAGAGAAGTCTGTGCTTAAACCCTGGAAGGCTGTCAGGCGTGAACTCTTCTGTGTCAGCCTGTGGAGATTTGCAAAGATTTGTAAGAAAAGAACTTCTCAATGAGTCCAATGTAATGGCTACCAGAGCTGCTTGTCCCTCTCACCACACTAGGACACATATTCTCAAAAAATACCCAATCCAGCTTAAAAAAAAAGCCAGGCTCATAGGCACTGACATCAAGGATCCAAGAGTAGCTGCAGTTGGTGAACCCTAGTGATTCTGGGAAGGTCCTTCAGAGCATCAAAGCACAGGTTATCTCAGATCCTGGGAGCTCCCTTCATGAGGGATGGTCAAATAAATAAGCAAGGAGATGGGGGTTTTAAAAAGAAATCAGATTACAGTGAAAATGCTTCAAGAGCCTCTGGATTCAGTTATTTCTGATATTTATAATGCCATTTCCAAAAATTTAAAGACAGCTGCAAAGATTTAGAAGTGGACAGGTAAACTAATAAAATGAGCTGAAGTACAAATGTGTGGCCACCCAGCTTCATTTCCTCAGCAGTTACCAAAGAAAATGTGGGATGCAGAAGCAGGTGTGTCTCCCAGAAATATATCCATTCTCAAACAGGGATTTCAAGCAGCCTTCAGTGCTACCTGCTGCTGTCCCAGCTGTGTAACTTAGAAGCTCTGGGCAGAGCATGAAGTGAGAGGGAAGGAGCAGCTGTGCTTCTGAAGTTATAGAATCATGGAATCATAAAATGGTTTGTGTTGGAAAGGACTTTAAAGTTCATCCAGTTCCAAACCCCTGCCATGGGCAGGGACACCTTCCATTAGACCAGATTGTTCAGAACCGATCCAGTCTGGCCTTGAACACTGTCAGCAACAGGAGGTTTACCACTTCTCTGCACAGTCTGTTCCAGTGCCCCACCAGCCTCATAGTAAAGAAGTTCTTCCTTGTTGGCAGAAGTTTCTGCCCTGCACAAACAGGAGAGCTCCCCCACTGCATCCTGTGCACTGTTGTGTGTGAATAAGCTGGGCCTTTGCTCTGAGTCAGTTTTCAAGCATCAATAACTTCAGACCCTCTAGAAACTTGGTGAAGTCTGGAAGCAACAGTACCTCAGCCCAAGGGATGGTTGTGTTCCTAGGGAAAAGTGCCCAGAAATTGAAATATCTGCAGTTTTCCTGATTTCTCATTAATGCAATGTTTTTAATTGCATTTGAGGGTTAAAAGTGATGCAAGCAGTACCGAAAATCTGAAATATCTCAGCTTTTCATTATTTTTAATCTGTAATGTACTTACGTCTTTAAGCAAGGAACAAAAACCAGTCAAAAAGCAAGAGCTTTGCTCTGGCTATACACCAGGTAGATACTTACCTGTGAGTTATTTTAATAATTTAAAACATAATATTAATATAATACACTGAAAGGTAATAAAACACTACAAAACTAGAATGTGGCCTCCAGTGAGCAGCTCTGTCCTGGCAACCAGGTCAGGACACCATTTGCAGAGCTTAGGGGGGTAAAACTCAGTGCAGAGGGAATGCACGATGGTATTTAGTTATTATGATCCCATTATTGGAAGACCAAGGTCTTGGCACTGGAAAACAATTTTCTGTGAGGAATGAGATCTGCCTTCGGAATTAATCCGAACTGTGTAATTGTGTGTTCATTCACATACTACTGGTGTCAGTGAAGAAAAGGAATGAACTGTTTAGCAAGACTTGTCTGGATTCTTTGTCATTATGATCCTTCGTCTCCTAAGGTGACAGGCATTTAACGCCATTTCCCATTCCTCTCCTTTTAAAGTTTTTATGCATATATAAAAAGAAAAAGGTGTGTGTGTGGGGGGGGAATTATCATTCAAGTGAAAATCTGAGTAAGCAAATGCATTTGGCTCTAGCATACGTGGAAAGTTTATTCTGGAGCCAGAGGTGGTTACTCTGACCATAATTTTACACAGACAGTTACAAGCGGTTATCTTGGTTGGTTCATACCGTTTTTATGTGAAGTGCTTTACTGTTGTAGTATTTTTCAATAAATAAACCAGAATGACCTCCAATGGTACATGCTGCCAACTACTAACCCAAACACTGTTCTTTACAGAGGATAATTTATAATGAACAAAGATAAACTAAAGTATTAGGCTTGAAGAAATATGACTTCAGGTTTAAAAGTTCATTTCATGAGGTAGATAATCTTGAGTATTTTTTCAGGCCTCGTAAATTTAATTGCTTTTTTCCTTAGTACTTTAATTGTTAGAAAGACAGAGAGTTCAGAAATACAGTTTCTTTTGTATTCCCAGGAGTTTCTAATCGTTGCAGTGCACAGGCCAATCTCCATAGGTGGTGAACATGCATTACTGACCGTTGCATTTGTACTGGGAAGGATCCATTTAACACTTTGACATAAAAAGGACATGGAACTGTTGGAACAAGTCCCGATGAGGGCCCCCGATGAGATGATCAGGGGACTGGAGCACCTCCCATATGAAGATAGGACGAAAAAGTTGAGGCTGTTCAGCCTGGAGAAGAGAAGACTGCATGGAGGCCTCATAGCAGCTTTTCAGTATCTGAAGGGGCCTATAGGGATGCTGGAGAGGGACTCTTCATTACTGTAATAATAGGACAAGGGGTAACGGGTTCAAACTTAAACAGGGGAAGTTTAGATTGGATATGAGGAAGAAATTCTTTACTG
>JAOEHX010051331.1:0-11277 GCA_025448015.1 Bolborhynchus lineola
GACCAAATAATGTAATAATCTCCAGAATTTTTAATCCCCAGGTTTGGGGAATCCATAACTAATACAGTTAGCTTTAAAAACACTTATTTAAAATACTTGGAGTGCATTGCTGTCCCAAATGAGTGCATGTTGTGTTTGCATATATGTCTGCATCACCAAAGTATAACCTTACTTAGTCTTTTACTCAGAACCCACGAAAGTGGCTGAGACCCATGATTGTCCAAACAAACTTTCTGATGCTGGCTTTGACCAACTTGAGGTAGTGATTTCCCAGTTAAAAGGATCCATCCTTGGTATCCTTTCATAATAAACACACCTAATTTTCCTCTGTGGCTTATGTCCAAACTTCTATGTTTTACTCATTGTGGTCAATTTTATGTAACTGTGTAATGGTCTGATCACCTTTCTATGTAAATATCTCTGTAAATGAAAACTAATAATTTTATTTCTGAGTGCTTTGGTCTGTTTTTAATTGTATGCACTGTAACCAGATGTTCTTGATGAAAGACGCTCAATAAATCGATGTGTACTGTAATCTTATGCACAAAAGATGCTACAGGGGTCCTGAAAGCTGCCACAAAATTCAATGGATACACATTATAAATTCCCTCAAGCCGTTGTGCGATGTATTGGTCTGCCCTGTTGTTTGACACTACCTTCTTAAAAATGCTCTTTACCCCTTATGTGAGATTTATGCATATTTAAAATCATTATCTGCTTTGTTTTTTCGGGGTGTTATGACAGGTTTGGAATTAGCCGTAGATCCCCTGCTTCCATTGACAGGCAGAACACGCAATCAGATACATGTGGTAGCGGCAAATCCACACCCAGCTGGCAAAGAAGTGAGGATAGTATCGCTGACCAGATGGGTAGGTAATTAATTCTTTGCTATCAGCAAGTGGTACTAACTACAAGGTGACTTTGTCAATACCTCTCCGTGCAGAGAAAGAACCCTCTTAAGCACTATGTTTTCAGTGTCTTTGAAAGTTAACCTTCTCCATTAGGATGAATAATTAGGTCTGCAACACGTACTTGCTTGTGCAGTCTGTTTCCTTGGGACCTATGAGTTATCACCTGAGGAAGAACTGATTCCAATTCTTCATTTGTGGGACTAAATCTACCTTAATGCTTTTACCCTGGAACAGTCCTTTAAAAAGCAGTTGGGAAGACACGCTTAATAATTTGTTGTGCTGTTGAGGACTTGTTTGACCTCACCTGCTCTCCTGAGTGGCTTGGCTTAGTTTAATTTTTTGCTCAGTTTGTCTAAAGTGCTTGTGATGCTCTCTCTTGAATGGTGCTATATAAATGCAAATTGATTGTTTGATCATTGAAGCTATAAATACAGTGTACAAGATGAAAAAAAAAAAAGCCAATTAAAGTTTAAATAGTAAAGCAAATCTATACCTTGGTAATCGCCTTCCACCAGTGTATATATTTTCACTTCACTTGGCAATTAAGCTGTCAGGTGAGGGAACATATCAACTGCATAAAACAGCTGGCTACTAAGAATTTGCATTGTTGAGTCTTCATTTGAAGTTTTTGCACATAGACCTTTTGCTACAGCTGTAGCTTGAGATGAGTGGATAACAGTGAGATTGACACCAGTGGAAATGTCTTGCCTGGAAACAGCTTTGAATCCCACATGATCCCCATGGTCAAGATTGCTAGATTGGATTTTTGTGACTTTGTTACCCATAATTAAGCAATTCCATATTTTTTCTATTTTTTATATAGATTATCATTTTATTGCATCGCAGCTTTTGTTCTATGTAAATGGATTAAGTTTGAACAGAGAGTAAGGTTCAGTAAGATCAGTAGGAGTTTAAGACATATTCCATCCTCAGGTTCTGAAGATGTGCTTTATTCACATACCTTCACAACCTCAGTGATCTGTGCCTTGTTACTGAAGCCATCTGTCAGTCCCTCCTTCACAACTCCCCCCATACTTCTCACTGAAAAGCTGTGATTATACTAATCTGCAGTTCTCATTTTGACAGAACAATTTTTAATCGCATATGTTTTGATACTGTGTGATGGTAACAACACATGTAAAACTGATCTTTTGCTTAGCATTACTTTTGCAGACCAACAGTTGGGTGGTGGAGATAGCTCTGAGCAGAACTGCCAGCAAGTTCTGTTCTACAGTGTCAGGTGCCACCATATTAGCAAAATAAATAAGGCCAAAAATAACAGGAAAAATTGTGTGGTAAAAGAGATGGCTCCAGCATTTGGCAAAGGCTGAGAAATGCAACCTGACATATAATTGCTGTATTTTATCTCTTGTGTATTGTCCTGCATTCATAGAGTCGCAGTTGGAAGCTGCATCTTTGACTGGAGACTTTATTGCCAGTCTGGTGAATCTAGGTGAAAGTTTGGTTCTATGACACATAAACACATTTCTACTTGGGATAACCTGTCTCAAGGTAAATAAAGCATTAGCTACAGTGAATCCACACACTCACTCATTTCTCCTTTCTGGCCCATTCTTAACTTCAGAAGAACTTTGTGCACCAGCACTGCTTGTTGCCGCTTGCCAGGGGGATTCAAGTTTGATTTATTTTTTCTATATAGTATTTTCTTATATTAAAAAGGCAAAGTTTAATTTTTTTTTAAAAAAAAAGATGGCAATGCTGCAGGTCAGGATGAACAAAACTGTCGCTGTGTTGGGGAAAGCACTGCTAATTACTATGGATATTATGTACTTGATGTGTATAAGCACGCTTTCTACTTAAAAGCAGCTTTCTTAGAAGTGCAGAATATTGCATAACCACAGGAGGTAAGATTCATGTAAAAAGTCACAACAGAGATTCTTCTAAAAATACTGGCCTTGGGCTCTGAGAACACAATTACCTACCTGATGGGCTGTGTCTGAACACCCTCTACACTTCCATAGTTTTCTTCTGGGAAAAAACAAGTTTGTCATAGAGCACTCCTGTGATTGTCCATATGAGCGACTTGAATTCTGTCCACTTTTGTCAGGTTTGTTTAGTGTTCCTTTTGTACACCTATGCAGTTTCCACATTCACAGCCAGCAATTTTTAAGGGAATATTATGGTTTCAACAAATCTTTGTTGGCTCTTCAGTGAGAAAATGTTTATTTAACTCACCTTAACTTTGACAAGAAATATGTGTGGTAGTTGTACTGCAGAAAATATGTTTGTTTATATGATCACTGTAGACTTTTGCAATTATCCTGCCTTGCGTAGAATACAATTTAACAAAATATGGTTCTTTGTAGTTTTTTAGTCTCTTATCCATAGGCAATGTACATACAGAGATGCAACGGCAATACACCATGAAAATTAATAATATACTGGTTTAATGCTCTGCTAGAGTGCTGTTGGACAACGGGGGCATCAACTAGGTTGGAAAGACTTTTAAGATTATCAAGTCCAACCTTTACCCCAGGGCTGCCAAGGCCACCACTAAACTGTGTCACTAAGGTCTTCATGTAGATGTTTTTGGAACGTTTCCAGGGATGGTGATTCCACTACTTCCTTGAGAAGTCTGTTCCAATATCATTATGCCATTCAGGTGGTTCTAACAAATGCCAGGATAGTGGCTGCTGGATTTTCATGACCTTGAACTGATTTACGCCAGGCAGGAATGAGCTGTCACTTACTCACATGTGTTTTGTCACAATATACTTATTTTTTCTTTGGAATTAATTTTGTATTAGGTATCCGAAGTTTTGGGGTAGTATTGGAAAAACAGTAATGTAAAATGAGGTTACACATTTTTGTCACTTGTTGCACTGCATATACTTTTCTGTACATCATCGTGTGCTGTATTGCAGAACCAACATGCCATCTCCCAGCAGTATCAAAGGTACTGCCATCCTTCAGAGAAAGCCCCAGTGGAAGACTGATGAGACAGGATCCTGTCGTTCACTTGTCTCCAAATAAGCAGGGTCATGTAAGTTGTCCTAAAAAAGGAATTCTTTTATCTATTGCTTTTGCTCCAAAGGCTCTCAATACCAGAAGTGTTGTTCAAAGTATATGTAATGTGTCTTAAGAAAGAGAGAAAAAAAATCCTCAGGCCTTGTTCCCTACTAGAACATGGAGGAAGTAATAGAGCAGACCTGTTGTTTCCTGAATTCTACAGCAGCTAAGCATGGCCTACTGAAGTATTTATTAGTTATTGCCAGTTGAACAGCAACTTCTTGTCTGTTAGCTTGTGATAAGCAGAGGGTTAGTGGGAGTTTACACAGCTATTCATAGGCCTCACATGTGAGACCTAAAGTTACTAATATATTTTTTAATGCAACACTTGGAAAGCTGCTTATTTAAAACAAAATAGTATGCTTGCTTTTGGGTTTGTATTTTCCCCATTTTCCTCAACTGTTACTTCCTTTCTATAACCTACCTTGCACATTGGTGGAAAAACTTTGTCTGAAAGGTCTGCTTGAGTCCTGCTGAAAAAAAACCCAACCCATTCTTGTTTTGTTTTTGTTTAAGATCTAAACAGCAAATTCTGTCCTTCTGTCTCCATAATTCACACCTTTTTGGAGGCTCTCACTTCCTGATTTATGTACAGAGAGATAGATAAATATTCATAAATAATTTTCAAGACATTTTAAATTTAATTAGAACTAAAAAAACCCCACACCCTTTAAACTTTAAATTACCCAGTAAGCTGTATCACTTTTTTATTTATTTATATAATTGGCTAAATACAGAGTTGTGTGATTACACTGAAAGTATTAGTTCCATTTATTTGTGTGAGAGAGTCTTTAATTGGTTCCTCTTAGTTGCACCTGCTTTCCAGCATTCTTTCAGTACAGTTGGCAGTGTTGCTTTAATTCATAGCAATACATCTTTATTATTTAAAAAAAAAAACCCAACACCACCACTTCTGTCCATATTCTTAGGAGCACAAGCTAGATTTTATATTTCGATTGACCTGTTTTTCATGAGATGTGTTTAAATGCCTAATAATGTCATATAAATCTGATTGCTTGCGTGCAAAGCGTAGCAGTGGAATTATTATTGCTTGTGTTCTTCTCGTTTAGTTGTTGTTAAAGTAAATCTGTATTACGTGGACAGATGGATGGGGGAGTGATGCAGTTCTTAATGAGGAGTAGTAGCTTTAATTGGATATAACTAGAAGCCCAGATCAACTTATTTAACATTCCTTCTGGCTTTCTTTCAATTCTTGCTTTAATATAATAAGAAATGGATGCTGAGATTTCTTGCTCACAGTTTACATCCATTCCCTATTTTCCCTCTTTTCCAGTAAAAACAGAAATAGCATCTAATTTTTTATATTTAGCTGGGATCTCTGTGCATGCCTATTCAGTAAAACTCCTGGGGCAGACAGATAGGGAAGGTGGCACTAAGTCTCCTTTCTGTCCCTTCCCTTATTCCTAGGCCATGTGGTCACCAAATAAGTCCATTGCCTACTGAAAAACTGCTTCAGTTCTGACTATGTAATCAGAACTTGGATAAATTCTGTAGATGAAAACCAAAATTAAGGAATGCAGATGGGTATAAGTACCGCAAATACAGGTGAGATACTAAGCAATGATGAGCAAATGGCAAGAAATTCTTCCTGTAGTGGCATAGTCTACTGATGCTCACCATGGAATTGGAGGCATTCAGTTTCTTCTTTACAGAAGGCTGTAACCAAGGACAGAACATACCAACCAGCCAGACACCAAACCAGCATGCCCTGATGGAACAATTTAAAAGCATTCTATTAATGCTCCCTTTCTTGCAATTCTGCCTCATAGGAAACAATATCAGATAAGTAAAATGGCACTTCAGTGGTCATGTGCAAAGGGCACTCCTGCGAGGAGAAATTATACCCTACAAAGAAAGAGCAACGGTTATGTCACATTACTTTAGCCTGTTGATGGGCAATTGGATTATTAAAATAACATGTGCTTCCTGTGGATTGGCTGTATTTTATGTTTTAAAACATTGGAGTCTTAAAATGAGAGTATCTTTAATTATAGTAGTTATAAACCAAGTCTACACAGCTCAGCCAATTTCATTGGAGAACTGTGCTTGAAAGGAAACAGCGTGAAATATTTTGGGACAAAATATGAACAATTCTGACTTTCCCTGAATAGTTAAGACATGGCTTCCAAAACCACATGAAAACTCCTTATGTGCACCCAGAGAAGAGCACATGCATTACGTTGGAATGAAAGTTTTAGAGTTTATTAGTCTCCTCAATGTAGCTGTCCAATCCCTCAAGGTAGAAGAGCTCCTATTGTGCTGTGGTGACTTTGTAACCATTTATTTCCTCCTCCTCTTTACTGCTGTAATTCTAAAATAAATGTGCAAGTCTGTTGTTTTTGTTTTTTTTTTTTTTTTTTCCGGATTATTGTTTCTTCTGTAGTCTGACAGCCACTACTCCAGCCATTCCAGCAGCAATACTCTGTCCAGCAATGCATCCAGTGCTCACAGTGATGAGAAGTGGTATGACAGTGGAGAGCGCACCGAGTCAGAGCTGAACAGCTACAACTACCTTCAAGGGACTTCAGCTGATAGTGGCATAGATACCACTTCCTATGGACCTAGTCATGGAAGCACTGCCTCCCTGGGAGCAGCAACGTCTCCCCGTACAGGGCTAACAAAAGAAAAAGTGGCACCACTGTGGCATAGCTCCAGCGAAGTGGTCTCCATTGCAGACAGGACACTCGAAAAGGACAGCCACATGGACCGCAAGACCGAGTCTTCACTGAGCCTGGATATTCACAGCAAAAGTCAACCAGCCTCCAATCCTCTAACACGGGAGAACAGTGCTTATAGTCTTAGTGATGCTGTCTCACATACAAGGTAATCTTCACCTCTTAGGAAATTGACTCCTTCACACTCATTTTCACAATCTCATAGAATCATAGTATAGTTAGGGTTGGAAAGGACCTTAAGATCTCACTCTGACCTATCAAAAGTGAGAAGTAGATGTTGAAGAGACTGGCTATATGTTAACCAGTGTTTTGAAAGATCTCACAGTGCAGAATGCTTGAATATTAAGACTACCTTAAGTCTTTGCATCTCCTACTGCTTAAAACTAAAGAATGTCTGTAAGAGTGTATTCCATACAGCTCATACTAAACTAAAACAGAAACATGTGTGACGTGTTCATAAAGAATATCTTGCAACAACTGCAGTTTATGTATGGATCAGAAAGGATATCAGTACATTTTATTGATGATCAGCTCAAAATGGGCATCTTTTTTAGTCATGCAGGTACACATTTCAGATGTTTCTCACTTTTTATACCCAGTCTTGTTTAGAAATCTGCTTGCAGTCAGTGTGGTCAGTGCTGAGAGCAGGTTGCTTGGGAGTGCCAGCATGTATATTTTAACCTCATTTTGCTGTAGGCTTGTGGGTATGACATTACAGTCACCTTCCCTGTCTTCCTCAGTTTTGCCTCTAGTAAAACTGGCATATCAAGTACACGTATAATGTGCTTAAACACCTCAGATGGGAGATACTTACTAGACACATTAACCAGAGCTGCCAGAGGCAGAAAATATTCTAGACCGTTTTCCTAACCTCTTTCCCAAAAGGTATTCAGAGTGCTTTTTGAAAAATACTCCATACTGTGTCATACTAGCAACAAGAAAAAAAACACAGCTCTTTCAAGGAACGTGTGTGATAATGGTAAATTGTTGGCCTTGTGGAGCCTGACTATTGCACTTTTATTCTTGAGGCACCTTGGGTTTGAGCATGCAGCTAAAATGCCTACAGACTGGGAGTCTGAAGCAATTTTTACTAATCGTTTTGAGAAAGGCTGCATTTATGCAAGGCTAGATGTTTATCAGGCACTTAAACAACTCATACAGCAGCTGCAAATAGAGGGTTGTCATAGAAACTGTAATGTACTGAACAGTCTCCATGTACTTTGTAATAGTAATTTTGACTAAATAATCTATTAATTGTGGTCCTGCTCTAGTTTTCTGCTTCTCCTGGTTGGCTATTTTTGGCACTAAAGTTCATATTCAGTTGATATAAATCCCACCCATGTCTTTGAGATTGGTGTTTCCAATCCTTGCATGAAGGACTTGAGCAAATCTGTAAACCACACTGTGCAGAGGGACTTAGATTTTGGACAATCTTAGCATGTGCTCCTTGAAGATTGAAATCTATATGGTAGTTATTTGCAGGTTTGTACCTTTTCAGACAAGCATGTTCATATTCATTTTTTTAGCATTCGTTAGAATTTACCTTATGCCCTGCAGTACTTGTCTGAATATAACTACCAGCAGTGTTATGAGAGATTCTCACACAGTTGTCAGTAGCATTTTCATTTGGAAGGGTTTGTTCAGAAACAACTCAAACCCTTGAAAAATTAAATGTAACTGTTGGAAGCTTTACCATAGAAGTGTGCCTAATGTGAATGCATCTTTGTACATCTGCGGTTCTGGTTCGCTCTTCTCTGAGCACCAAATAGGAATAGTTCAGTAGAAAAGCTGATAATATCTTGGAGTAGCAGCCATACACTTGACAGCTCTCATCTTTGTCTTCCATGCATATACTTTGCAACTTGATTGCTAACTTAAGTCCAGGATGTTGTCTCATCATTATGTGGTGATGTTGTGTCTCCAAGCATGTTATTTTCTATTGCTGGTTTGGATTCATTTATGTGATGCTTCTCTGAGGATAAATAATCTCTACATGTTTATTGAAGCTGTTACTGATATTTCCAGATAGAGATTCCTGAGGCTTTATGCTGGGAGAAACAGTTGGGGTTTGGTTTTTGTTTTGCAATTTCACTTAAAAAACAGATGTTAAAAATGCAGCTCTTTGCAAAGAGGAGTAGTAGCAATTTGTAGAACACATGGGGCATGATGCTGGAGAAATACTGCAGTCATTGCACCCACATTGTTTATTTTGGCAGAGAGGGAAAAATGACACTTGTGTTCCTTTATTTCTTATTTTTGAATACTAGAACATGTGTTTGATTTCTCATAGTAAATGAAAGGCACAGTGGGTTAAAAAGCTTTCAGTTTGTTTCTGATGGCATCCTGAGCATCAGTGCTGACCTGAGGAAACCCTAGGTCCAGCGGTTTGCTTCCAGTTCTCCAATAGGTCTTTCTGTGGAGGCACAACAGCTTGGAGCTGGAAGCTTGTTAAACTGGCACTTCCAAAATGTAACCACATCTGCCTCCTCCTGAAGGAGGTGAGAAAAAAGGGTGATTCTGAGCAGGCTGCTTTTCATGAGAAATGAATACCTTAATTGGTATGTTTCTCTATCAGTTTTGAAATTCTTATTCTTTGTTGCTTCTCACTTTTTTACCTTTTACCTGTGGAGTCCAGAATGTCTGTAACATCTTTAGAGTCAGGCTTCTGAGGAAGAAGAAAAGGAATTTGGCCCTAAAAAGAACTCAGTGACAAAAGAAAGTAACCACAAATTAGAGTGTTTGTGTCTGTAGAAGACAGGAGCAATAATTAGCTTTCAGATCATTTAATGGTGCATAAAAGAACTTGTACCTGAGATTTGGTGTCAAAGTCTAAATTATAGTGATTAACTTCTGGAGCAGAGCTTCTGGCTGGGTTTTATTTTTCTTTTCCACCCCCATTCCGAAAGTCCTTCCTGATGATTGTGCAGATTTCTCATAGCATCCCAGGAGAACTGCATTATGTAGGCCAGTAATTATACAGAGTCATTATAGCTGAATGTCATTAAATGAAGCCATATGCGCTGATGGCGTGAATTCACTGGGAAGAAAATATAATCAAATTTTCATTTCCACTTAAACTGTACAGTTTCTTATGGTTCTCTTATCAAAACTGAAAGGAAAATTGTGGCTATTTCTAGTCAAGTTTCATTATTTTTAATAATTTGAAGATACTTAAAGTATTATTTAGTAATTGTATAGTATTTTTGTGAATGGTTCATCTGCAGTTGTTGCAGATTGCCATCTAATATTAGATTTTTTCCTTAACTTAATCCTTGATGCCTCAGTAATTGAGGTGGGAGGTGGGGTACCAACAGTGGCCACCTCTGTGTCATAAGAATGAGGACTGAATTTCTTCCAGATGTGATCAAGCTGATCCAGGCATCCTTACAGACAGCATGAGGGATTCTCTGCATGCTTCCTGTGTCAGATACTCTTTTCCCATCACTACTGTAGTGATCCAGCTCTGATTTATTTTTTTCTAGAGTTTATCCAAAGCCTTTTGCTCTTCAAATATACTCTCACTTAACAAGTATGTATCTGTCAGTATTGTATTGGCCTGACTGTGTTTACTTATAGGGCATCATATCCACAGTTTGTGCATGGTTCCAGAAGCAGGTTATCCTCCCAAGATACTATATTGTAAAACTGCAGCTCAAAATGCAAGGCACTTCAAAGAAAAATATACTTAAAACCATATGCTAATTTTCTTGCTTATTTGCTAGGCTGCTTTTGGCATCTACTTTATGGTACGTATTATAATAAATATTAAAATAATAACACTTAACGTAAGGTGTATATACAATATATTAGAAAATACTATTTTATTATATTTGTATTTGCTTAAATGCATTTACATTTGCATTTCATGTATAAATTTTACGTAGAGCATTCTGAACATTATTTCTTTACCCATTTCCCTAGCTATATTCAGGATCAACTCTACTGGCCTATCTAGGAGTTGTTGCTGGTTTTTACCAAGAAATGTTTTCTCACAACTAGCGCTTCCTTGAGAACTACCTGAGGGATTAAAGAATTCTGAAATGTGATCAGAACTTCCCTTTTCCTACACTGAAGCAAAAGACTTCTTCTTGAGAGAAAGGGTGGGGGGGGAACCCAAACAAAATAGCTCTATACATTTTCTCTAAAGGTGTGCATCTTCCCCAGACCTTGACGGTTTAATTTTGTGGTGGTGATGCCTCACAGATGGGCTGCTTTACTCAGCATGCGTAGGAGTTTTATCTCAATATTGAAAAAGGAAGGGGAAATGAAAAGAAATTTACTGCCTCTCCCCCTAGCACTTAGTTTTCTCTGCTTTCATGCTATAAATTATGTTTACTTGTATTTGTTACAAATACAAAGGTCGTGATGTGCAGTGCCAAATATATAGGCTTAATGGACAGGAAAACCTTTTCATATATTTTGCCAATCTCCTGTCTTTTGTATAGGCCTTTCAGATGGGGAGTGGGGGGTGGAGGTGGGGAGAGGGAATAATTCTATGGTACATAAATCTGTATTACTGTCATTTGATTTGAGGATGATCATGGGACTGGAGCACCTTCCATATGAAGATAAGATGAGAAAGTTGGGGCTGTTCAACCTGGAGAAGAGAAGGCTGCGTGGAGACCTCATAGCAGCCTTCC